>ML994653.1:1043789-1120105 GCA_010093925.1 Zopfia rhizophila CBS 207.26
CTGCTCTTCTCTTTGACGCTGCTCTTCTCTTTGACGCTGCTCTTCTCTTTGACGCTGCTCTTCTCTTTGACGCTGCTTCTCGCACGCTGCTTCTCGCACGCTGCTTCTCTCCCGCTGCTCATCTCCTGCTGCTTCTCTCCCGCTGCTTCTTGGACGCTGCTTCTTGGACGCTGCTTCTCTCCCGCTACTTCTCTATAACTACTCTTTCTACGTAGCTTTTCTTACACTACTTGTTGCTAAGCGTAGCGAAGTCCTCTAACATTTATGTTAGCTTTAGTATTTTTTAGTTTTAAGTATAAAATAATTTTATTTTATATAGTTTTTTAAGTAATATTTAAAATAGAGTTCTTTTATTTTTACTTTTTTATATTTAGATATTTTAGTCTAGTTTTTATTTACTTAAACTAGCTTTAATAAAGGTTACTTTTTTTTTTATATATATTTCTTACCTAATACTTATTAGAATAGAGATTTAAGTTAGCTTAGTTATTTTTTTAAAATTTTTTTTTAGTAGCATTAGCTTTATCTTATTTCTTAATAATATATTAGTATTAATAGGTATTTTTTTAATTTAGTAAGGCTAGTTTATATTTAAAGTACTAAGTTTAGTTTAAAGTAAACTTTAGAGTCTAATATATTAAAAAAAGTTTATATTTACTTAAAGTTATTATTATTATAGCCTATATTAGAGTTAATTTTATTTTACTATATTATTAAATAGTAAAAAAGTTTAAAAGAAGTCTAATTATTTGATTAAGTCTTAATAATTTTATTTTAGGTCTTATACTTATATTTCTAGTATCTTTTACTTTATAAAGTTCTAAATAATTATTATTATTTTTATATAAATACACTTAACTTACTTTTAATAAGTAAAAATAGTATAATTTATATATTTTATAACCTATTTAGTTTAAGTATTAAAAGTAAGAAAGATATAAAGATTAAAAATATACACTTTATATTCTTTTTATTAATTATTATAGTTTTCTTTTATCTTTCTCTTATATTTTAAAAATAGTTTAAACTTTAGTAGTTATAGCTTAAGAGTAGTATAAATAGTAAGTATAAGTAATATAATTAGTAATACTAGTAAAATAATATAGTTAGTAATATTAGTAAAATAGTAATATATTCTAGGTTTTTTTTTCCTTTAATTAGTGTTAATTAGTATAAAGAAGTTAAGTCTAGTCTAGATTAAAAAAGTTTTTATATAATGTAGTTTAACTTTTAATTATTAAATATAATAGTATATAACTTAGCATATAACTTATACTTCTAGCTTATAGATATATTTTTAAAGTACTTTATTAAAGAGCGCTTTATTTAAAAGATTTTAAAATATAAGTATTATAAGTATTTTAAGTTATTAAGTATACTACTCTATATCTTAAGTTTAACTCTAAGCTTAAATATATAAACTAAATAATATAACTTATTTATTTAAGTTTTTAGATAATAAAGCTTATGTATTAACTATCTTTATAAAATATAAAAAGATATTATAATAATAGACTTAGTTTTCACGTGTTGTAGTATAAATATAAGCTAATAAAATAAGTTAGCTTTATTTTAGCTATACTAAAATAGAGAGAAAAAGGGTATAAAAAAAGCTTACTTCTTAAATAAAGTAGTATATAGCTTAAGTATAAACTAACTATATTTTAAGCTCTATACTAAGTTATAGCTAGGATAGCTAGTTATAATATTATATAGTTTATAGTAAGTAAAGTAAGTAGTACTATTATAAATATAAAATTATATTATAAAAATAAAAATAAGATAGATTATTTTATTAGAACCTAACTAATAACATATAGTTATAAAATAAGCTTAATATATAAAAGAATATATAGTAGTAATATTTCTATTATAATTTTATAACTTTTTAGTTTAGAAAGTAGTAGCTATATATAATAGATAGTTTAACAAAAAATATACTTAGCTAAACTAATTTAGGCTAGTTATGTTTTAAAAAAAGGTAATAAAGTACCTATTATAATATAAGTAAAATAAATCTAAGTTAGTTTTACTTAAATAAAGGCTATTAAAATATATATTATAATACTTAAATAAAACTTATAGTAAAAAAATTAACTAAGAAATAGTTAAACTTTTATTTAATATAAGTAGTATACTAGAAAGTATATACTAGAAAGTAACTCTTATAATAGTAGATATAATAAATTAAATACTATAAAATAATATCTAATAACTTTAATAAAATCTCTAAATATAGAAGAAAAATATAATAGCTAAAATATACCTACAATCTAAGTTTAATAAATTATAAAACTAAAAATATTTTTAGTAGCTATAAATATATACTATAAGTTTAACTAAATAGCTTTTATTATAAACTAAAACTAGATTTTTACTCTTATAAAAAAATATTATTACTTTTATAAAAGAATAGAAGTTATATTATGTTACTTTATATTATAGGTGTAAGCAAGCAACAATCTAGATATATATATATATTCTAGAGAACTTAATAATCCCATTAATGAATCTATCTCTTATATATTAGTTTTTTAATTCTAAAGTTATGTACTAAGTTTAAGTAACTAGAAAATAATTTATTATATTATATTAATTTTAAAATAACTACTATATAGAAGTTTGCATTAGCGCAGCTAGTTAACTAAGAATTTTCTATAGTTATATAATATATTAATACTATATATCTTCTATGCCCTGTTACTAATTACTTTTAGTTAATTAGTTAATTAGATAATTACTTAAGCTATATTCTCAATAAATTACCTTACTAAATTTATATAAGAATTGTTCTAAAAATACTATATATAAAGTAATTAGATAGCTAGTTCTTATATAAGGCTATTAAAATATATATAAATTACTATAGTAAATAGTTTCTAAATAGAGTAAAAAATTATTCTATAAATAGTTTAAACTATAACTATACCTATTAAAAATACTTTACTTAATAGAATCTTTACTTTAGTTTATATAAAAGAATTTTATATTAGAAGTAGTTAAAAATAGTTCTTTTAAATTACGCCTTTTATAAATTAAGTTCTAATAAAAATAGATTTTTTAATAGAAACCTTTTTATAATTACTTATTAGCCTTTAGTAGTATAAATAGTATAAAGTTAACTTAAATTATATATCTTTTTCTGCTAGTAATTACTTATAGGCTGAGGATTAATTTTTATTAACTATAAGTAATTTATATACTATTTTATTTAGTATATTAATAGGTTCTAAAGCTAGTAAACTATTTTAAAAAGAAAAACCTTATAGCTAGATACTTTAGTTTTATAAGATAATATTAAAAGCTTATAGTAATTTACTAAGGTTATATTAAATAAGAGATAGAAAAGCGCTCGCTATGTCTTCCTATAGCTTTATAAAATAATATAGTATAACTTTAATTAATTAAAATAATTAACAGCGTTTATAAAATAGTTATATAAATTAATAAGCTTTAGAATAGGTAAATTCTTAGAAATTATATTTTTAAACACCTTCTTTATTTTAATAGCGCTTGTATGAGTTTTGCTAGGTCTATTATATTTTTATATAATAATTACTATTAAATTACTAATAGAGTTAGTAAAGAGACCTATGTTATTATTCTATTATATAAACTAGTTTATAGTCTTATTTTTTAACACTTTATAGTACGTAGTACTTTATTTAATTAAGTTTTAATAATAAAGTCTTATATTTATAAGGTCTTTTAAGAACGTTTTAATAGAGTCTTTTATTATTAAATTATCTTAAATATATTTATTAAGGTTTAGTAGTACCTATTTAGCTTATCTTCTAAAGTAGGCTAGGTATCCTAAAATAAAGTTTTTTTAAAATCTTTAGTAGCTTTTTTTTTTAGCATTTTCTATCTTTTTCTCTTAGAGTATTTTTATTATTTATATTATACTAATACTACTAATTCTCTTCTACTAAAGTCTCTCTAGGACTCTAATAAATGTAAAAAGGTTATTAAGCTATATTATATACTTATTAGGTAGTAGGAGATGTTTATATTTATTCTATATACTACTAAATTCTACCCCCTAAAGGGCATCTAAATACAGCTAATTAAGACTTATAATATAGTTACTTAGCTATAAAGGTTAAGTGAGAGAGGTAACTATGCTATAGAAAATTATTAGGTACCCCCTAAAAGGCAGAATCCAGCAGTACATAAGATAGTAATTATAAGCTATATAAAAAATAATTATAGTAGTTACTAAAAACTTTTTTTTCTATTACTAGGGATTAATTTTATATGGCCCTACCTCTTTTTCTATACCTTTTAAATAGAATAGCTAGTTTAGAATATACCCTGAGTCACCTAGCATCTATATTTTAAACCTAGTAGAAGTAGTCTTATATCTAATTATAGTAATCTCTCACGCTCTACCTATAAATCGCTGCATAGACTTATCAACTACTAAATTCTTTCCAGGCATCTAATATCTCTGTGAGCAACTATATAGGTACTTAGATAACTCCCACACGTGCTTAAAGGTGTTTTAGAAAGATAGATCTCAGCCATCTTCGCGAGGTTTCATATAATAGAAGTATTAATTAATTTGCTTAAACCTAACGCGTCTAATAAACTCTCCTACGCGGTGTTTAACACTAAAACGCTCACTAGTCCTCCAGTAGTCGCTAACGCATGGTTCTTGGTATATCCCTATATGTATAAGCATAGCAAAATACGCATACATCTCCTCCCTATTAACTGGATGCCACAGCCGATGCCGGTGCAGCTCCATCTCTTTAGCCGCTGCTCGAGCAATCTCGGCATTGCGATTCGTGTAAACACAAAGCTCATCCACTTTATTATCGGTAAAGAATAGCTTAAAGAGATCAATTGGGCTTTCCTTGTTAACGCCTGCAGGAAGGTTTGCATGACCGCGCTCGGTCGCGTTGTGGATGGGCAGGGGGTCCCAGTTCGGCAGTTCTCTGGCGTCTGGCAGCGGCGGCTTGTACTTTTTTTTTCACAGGATCGATAGTATCGTTCCTCTCAACAAGATCATCGTCTTCACGATAGCCTTTGGGCATTGCGCTGTTGAAAAATGTCGCGTTGAATTAGGATGTTGACATCTACTCGAGGGCGTGTTGTCGCAGTTCATGCAGCCTTAGTAAGCAGCTCTGGTTGGCCAATTAACCGAGGGCGATTGGTGGCAGGGCATGGGATAGCTTTTGCTTGCCTACACTTGTTCATAATACTTTTGGCTGCCACTTCTACCCCTCTGCACATGCAATAGATACACCTCAAGTAACAATGGCGTCGCCAGAAATTTTATATCAACAGCTTCAGTCATCCTGCATGGAGTACTCTTTCTCGAAATATTCCTAGGTGGTTTTGGCAGTCATCTGACTTTCTCAAAATAACACATCATGGATGTTAACATTGGCCTCTTCATTCCAATCGGCAAGTCAAGATTCAATGTAAGAATGATCCCGTAACTTAGCATATCTCTCTCAGGCAACAATGGCTGGCTCATCTCGAAGACGGCGCCTCAATATAAGCCCAGCTTCGAGCTGGATAAGAAAATTGTCCAGAAGGCTGAGGGCTACAGGTATGACTTCGCGGGCTCCATGATAAGTGGCGCGGCTTCAGCGGTCCGACTGAGCGTTGGGACCACAAATTGGAGTCTTTCACTAGTATGTCCGCACTTGCGGTTTGCGTGTTGAAGATCAAGCTTATTGCTTCGACTGTGATTCTCATGTTACATTTCGCGCTCGTGGCGCGTATGGCTTCCACCATCGGCTCTATCGCCCCTGGGCGCTTTGGGGTCAATATTGTCATGGGGTAGCAGTCGGCTGAGAACACGCGAATGGGACTTTGGCATGGCAATCAATATTTCGGATTCCGGTACGATCATGCCACGGAGTACGTGCAGGTAATGAAGGATCTCTGGAAGGACGGAAAGTCCGACTTCAAGGGCAAAATACTTCAACCATGGACGACTGCAGACTTTCACTTCAACCTCAAAATGGCGAAATTAAGCTTGTGGCTGCCGGCCAATCCGGACGTGGAATGGACTACTAAATGGAAGCTGAAGCTGACGTGTCAATTGTGACTGTGGCGGTGGCTGTGTTGGACTGTGCACCACGTTAGGTTTCAGCTAGCGATAATTGAAATTCAATTGCCATATCTCCCCCTATTCTATTCTCCTTTCCTTCTCAAGCGTCTCGCATTTCAATCAGTTTCCGCCAGTGAAACCCAGCCCTTCTCCCTCGGGCGATGCTAAGCACATGATACCCTTGAGGCCCCTGAACTTCATAAGAAACGCTTGCGACTGCTAGAGCCGACTAAATCTGGCTGACCCACTAAACCCGAACTTATGCTCCTTAAGGCTCTATACCAGTAAGACACATACCCATCGCTTTCGCTTTCCGCCACTTCAGACTCATCCGATCAAGCCATCAAAAGAAGATACCTGCGCCAAACTAAATGCGTTTGCTTAATACAAGCAACTTCGAGGTGAAATTGTTCGGAGATGGCGAAGTCCCGCCGTATGCTATCCTATCACATACTTGGGGTGAGGAGGAAGTTACCATTCAGGATATGGAAGGAACCCACGCAGCGAACAAGAAGGGATATGAAAAAGTCGAACAGTGCTGCTCCATAGCCCGGGCCAACGGATTCGATTATGTCTGGATAGATACGTGCTGTATCGACAAGGCAAGCAGTGCGGAGCTCTCCGAAGCGATCAACTCCATGTACCGTTGGTACCAAGAAGCCAAAGAATGCTATGCGTACCTTGCCGACGTGCCGTCGATATCTAAATTCTCTGGTAGCAGGTGGTTTACCAGAGGATGGACCCTTCAAGAGCTGATTGCCCCTCCGACCGTGATATTTTTTGATAAGGAATGGAAGAAGCTGGGGACCAAAGAAACCCTACGACAAGTCGTATCCAACTGCACTGGTATACCAGTCGGTATCCTCTTAGGAGACGACGACCTTGACACGTTTAGCATCGCTCAAAGGATGTCATGGTCTGCGAAGAGAAAAACATCAAGAATTGAAGATCGTGCCTATTGCTTATTAGGCATATTTGGCATTAACATGCCGCTGGTCTACGGAGAAAGAGAAGCTGCTTTCATTAGGCTTCAAGAGGAAATCATGAGAGTCTCAGATGACCACAGTCTGTTCGCGTGGAAATCTTCTGATGATCGCGGCGGGCTTCTGGCTACTTCACCAGCTTCATTCATCAACTCCTACAACATCATCCAATTCTATCCTCTTGGAACATTTAACAGCCCCCTATCTGTGAGCAGTAGAGGGATCCATCTAGAACTCCGTTTCATAGGTTGGGGTCGTCGAGGACTCGGACTTGCGATTCTTCATTGTAAAGAGAGAGGTGGGCAAGATAAGATGATTGCTATCTACGTGAGAGATTTAAATCTGACAATGGAGCGATTTGAGAGAGTCCAGAGTGAAGAATTCGAACAGTTCGATCTAAGCAAATTCAAACCGTCGCAATATCCTGTGAGAAGGATATGTATCCAAATAGGGCGTATGACACGTATGCGAAAATCGAAAGACTGTAGGAAATGCGATAGAATCCCTCCAGAGGAGATCTACCCTAACAGTACGCAAACAACTCTAATGAAATTCGGGGTACCGACAAGATTACTGCGTGCGGCAGAAAAGGGACTTGAGGACGACGTATGGTTGATGCTAACACGAAGCGACATTGAGGCCAACTTGAAGGATATAAATGGACAGACAGCGTTAAGCCGTGCAGTAATGGGGGCCATGAGACGACCACCAAGATGCTACTCGCTCGAAGAGACGTTCATACCGACTCGAGGGATAAAGATGGACGGACGCCGCTGTCGTGGGCAGCTGAGAAGGGGCACGAGGCGATGGTCAAGCTGCTGCTCGACAAGGGCGCTGACCTAGAAGCTAAAGACAAGAATGGCCAGACGCCGCTGTTGTGGGCAGCTGAGAAGGGGCACGAGGCAATGATCCAGTTGCTGCTCGACAAAGGCGCTGACCTCGAAGCTAAAGACAAGAATGGCCAAACACCGCTGTCATTGGCAACGCGGTATCAGCACCAGGCCATGGTTGAGCTGCTACTCGACAAGGACGTTAACCTTGAGGCTAAAGACAAGGATGACCAGACGCCGCTATTGTGGGCAGCTAAGGAAGGGCACAAGACAGTCGTTAAGCTGCTACTCGGCAGAGGCGCTGACCTCAAGGCTAAAGACAAGAACGGTCAGACACCGCTGTCGTCGGCAGCTAAGAAAGGGCACGACGCGATAGTTAACCTACTACTCGACAAGGGCATTGACCTCGAGGCTAAAGACAAGGACTATGATCAAGAGCAATTATTAGTAACAGCACGGTACGGACACGAGGTAGTTGTTAAGCTGCTACTCGACAAGGGTGTCGACCTTGAGGCTAAAGACAAGGACAATGGCCAGACGCCGCTATTGTGGGCAGCACAGTACGGGCATGAGGCGGTGGTCGAGCTGTTGCTCAATACAGGCGCTGACCTCGAAGCTAAAGACAATGACAATAGCCAGACGCCGCTGTTATGGGCAGCTAAGGAAGGGCACGAGGCAGTCGTTAAGCTGCTGCTCGACAAAGGCGCTGACCTCAAGGCTAGAGACAAGAACGGCCAGACGCCGCTGTCATGGGCAGCTGAGAAGGGACATGAAGCAGTGATCAAGCTGCTGCTCAAGCTGCTGCTCGACAAAAGCGTTGATCTTGAGGCTAAAGACAAGAACAATGGCCAGACGCCGCTGTCATTGGCAGCACGGTACGGGCATGAGGCGGTTGTTAAGCTTCTGTTCGATAAGGGTGCTGACCTCGAGGCTAAAGACAAGAATGGCCAGACGCCGCTGTCATGGGCAACTCAGAAGGGGCACGGGGCGGTAGTTAAGTTGCTACTCGACAAAGGCGCTGACCTCAAGGCTAGAGACAAGAACGGCCAGACACCGCTATCGTGGGCAGCTGAGAACGGGCGCGAGGCGATGGTCAAGCTTCTGCTCGACAAAGGCGCTGACCTCGTGGCTAAAGACAAGGGTGTTAACATAGTGGCCAAAGACAAGGACAATGGCCAGACGCTGCTGTCACGGGTAGCACGATACCGGCGTAAGGCGATGGTTAAGCTGCTGCTCAACAAGGGCGTTGACCTCGAGGCTAAAGACGAGAATGGCCAGACACCACTGTTGTGGGCAGCACGATACGGACACGAGGCAACGGTCAAGCTGCTGCTCGACAACGGCGTTGACATCGAGGCTAAAGACAAGAACAATGGTCAGACGCCGTTGTCATTGGCGGTACGGTACGGGCACGAAGCAATTATCAAGAAGCTGCTTGACAGAGGCGCTAACCTGGAGGCTAAAGACAAGAATGGCCAGACACCGCTGTCGTGGGCAACTCAGAAGGGGCACGGAGCTATAGTTAAACTGCTACTGGATAGGGACGCTGACCTTGAGACTAAAAATAAGAATGGCCAGACGCCGCTAGGGTGGGCAGCTGAAAAGGGGAACAAGGCGGTGGTTAAGCTGCTGCTCGACAAAGGCGCTGACATCGAGGCTAAGGACAAGGTCTTTGGCCAGACGCCGCTGTCATGGGCAGCACGGTACGGGCACGAGGCAGTTATCATCCTACTATTCGATAAAGGTGCTAACCTTGAGGCTAAAGACAAGGACTATGGCCAGACGCCGCTGGGGTGGGCGGCATGGTATGGGCACGAGGCGGTGGTCAAGTTGCTGCTTGACAAGGACGTTGACCTCGAGGCTAAAGACAAGGACTATAACCAGACGCCGCTGGGGTGGGCAGCACGGTGTGAGCAAGAGGCGGTGGTCAAGTTGCTGCTCGACAAGGGTGCTGACCTCGAGGCCAAAGACAAGGTCTATTGCCAGACGCCGCTGGAGTGGGCAGCACGGTATAGGCGTGAGGCGATAGTTAAGCTGCTACTTGACAACGGGGCTAACCTTAAGGTTAAAGATGAGAATAATTAGGATACTACTATTATAAGTAGTAGGGAAGAGGCACGAGGTGATAATTAAGCTAATTAACAAGGGCGCTAGCCTTATAGCTAAAGATAAGGACTATAGCTAGACACTACTATTATAGGTATTCAGAACCATATGCTGAAGACTTATCACTTAAGCCTCATTGGAGGCTTACGAACGCTCTAATTACGCTAGTAGGAAAGATAGTCAACCTACCCTAGTCAAAGGGTTGCGAGCTTAAAATTTAATAAAAGTACCTTCGTATATTTAATAAATCATATGCCTAATGTAGTAGTACTCTATTAGATATGTAATATATAAGGTAAGGTACTAAGATACTTATTTTAAGAGAGGTTAAATTCTATTATAATCGCGTTTAAAAAAAGCTACCTTTACTAGTACTAGAGTTTATTAGCAAATATACGGGCTTATTTAATATACGAAAATTGCCGTATAATACAGCCCTTTTTATATACTAGCGTTATAGTATTATATTCTATTTTATATTTCTAGTAGTTATGTAAATTTTAAACTAGGCTTAGCTTACTCTAGATATAGAAATTAGAAACTAGAATTACTAAAAATAGTCTCCTAGTAGTAAGTAGAATAAAAAAGAAAACTAATTCTTTTATTTTACTACTAAAATTACCTTTAATTTTACTATTTATAGTTATACGTTTTACTTAATATAGTAATTTGTAGTAAGTTAATTATTATATTTAAATAGTAAACTATTTATAAACTAAATATTTAATAAAACGAAACTTTTTATTAGTAATATGTATTTATATTATTTATATAAAAGACTATAGTATTATTTATTATATAAGTACTATATTTACGAAAATTATATTATTATCTTTAGAAATTAGTATAAAAATAACTTTTAAGTTTTTAAAGTTTACTATTACTATTTCTATAAATAAAAAATACTAAATAATATAATAATAAAAATACTTTCTTTAACTATAAAAGTAAAAGTTTTATATATTAATAAAAGAGATACACATAGTATTTTATTCTTAATAGTAATAAAACTAATATAAAATTATTTTAGTTTAATTCTATTTTAAAGATATATTATAATAAGCTTTATAATTAGTATAAGTAAGTTTTTTAATATAAACCATAAATAAAACTAATCCTTATAATATAAAAGTATAATTATTTTTATTAACTATTTTATTTTAGAATAACTTTTAAAGAAGTTAATTAAAATATTCTTAGAAATAGTAAAACGTATTTTTAAATAATAGGGTTTTTTTATATTCTACTAGTTTCTTATATAATTAAAATTATATTATTATATTTTACTAATAGCTTATATTTAGCTAGAAATATTAATATTATATTAAAAGACTAAATTATAAATAAAAACATTTTAGACGACTTTTATATAATATTAATAAAAATAAAAATTAGATTACTAGTTACTATAATTAGTAATTATTTACTATATTAGTTTTTTATTAATTATAATAATCTAGTAAATATAATAGTAATTAAAGTAAATTCTAAAAAGTTATATTATAATATTTACTAATAATTTTTTAGAGTATACTATTATAAAGCTAAAAAAAAAATTAGAAACGTTCTACTATAAAAAATATATAATTAATTAAACTTACTATTTAATTAATAACTAAGTATTAGTATATATTTTGTATCTAATATATTTTATTTTATATAGTTAATTATATCTTATATTTTTTATTTACTATTTTTTTTTTTTTTTTAAATTTTCTAATCTTCCTTTTTTTTTCTCTTTTATTTATTTAGAATAATTTTTTTTAAGAATTTTAAGTTATTTATTTGAATACAAATTTAGAGTATTGTAGTAGTTTTAATATTTTTTTTTTACTTTAATAAATTGTATTAAACGCTCTATTTCAATTATATTATAATAATTTAAAAATAGTATTTTATAGTACTTAAAAGGTTTCTTTAATATTTTTAGACTAAAAAAGTAATAAGTCTATAGTATACTTAGTTAACTATTAAAGTAAATCTTCTTTACTCTTACTATTAATAACTAAATTTTATTATTTTTATTATTATATTTTATAAATATATAGTCTCTAATATATACTTTTCTACTATTATCTAAACTTATAAATATAAGTATAATATTAGGTTAAAATAATAATACTTATAAATAATAGGTATAATTAGTTTTTTATAATATATAGTATCTAGTTAAAAGAGTTTTAATAGAATTTTAAACTAGTACTTTATATATACTATTTTAGGATTACTCTTAAGTATATATATATTAATTTTATAGCTACTTTTATTTTTTATAAGATATAATTATTATATATTTAGCTTAAGTTTTTAGAATCTACTCTTTATATTTAATATTTTATTTCTTTATAAGAATCTAGAGTTTAATTTAAGTAGTTATATAGCGTTTTCCTAATAATAAACTATTAAATTATTAGTAAAAAGCTTATATATTAGTATAATAAAAATAATAATAATAGGAAAAAGTCTATATAATAATAATAATAATAATAATAGAAAAGCTTATTATATAAGTAGCCCTTATAAAGTAAAAGACTATAATTAGTATAATTATAACGCTAATAGAATATAAATAGAGTAACGTTATTTTACTATTAAAAAGAGTATAAATAATAAAAGAATTAATATCTCTAAATTAGCTTAATTAGCTAAAAAAGCCTTATAAAAAAGTAACTTAGTAGAAATTATTTAATAATAATTAGTAAACACCATAAATTAATAGAGCTTAATAGAAGTAAATATAATAACTATTTATAAATAAATTATATAAAAAACTAGCTTATTAATAGTAACTAGTACATTATTTACTATTAGAATATATATTATTATAAATAAACTAATAGTAATAATAGTAAGTTTTATAATAATATTATAGATAATAGAGGCTAGAATATAATAACTAAAAATACTATTTCTACTTTTAGTTTTAACTACCTAGCCTATAATAATACTAGTAATAATAAACTACTAAATTACTAACGTATTTTATAAGCGAGCTGGTCAAACAAGCGAGCTGATCACTTTGCCAAGAAATTACGAAAACCTTAATAACTTTATCAATTCTTAATATTTTTTAATAGAAATTTAAAATCTATAAGAATATATACTATACCTAGCTGGTATTCAATTTATAGTATAATTATATTATTAATTAATTTAATTATTCAACTAAGACCAAAAGTTTAATAAAAACAGGGTTGACAATCCTATTTTATAAGAATATTATAAATTCTTATACGAACAATTTTTATTATTCATTCCACACTATCTACTTTTAAAGTAAAATAGTCAATAGTCTATAACCAGTCTAATTTTATTAGTTATATTATATGAAGCTGTTTTCGGCACCTAAATTTTAATATCTAGATAAGTATTAACTTCTACTACTATTTACTAATTTATTAACTTAATCTATAAGTGTAATAAAACGTTATTAAATTTTTATAAAGTTCTATTAAGGTTTAAAGAAAATATATTATCTATATACTTTTTTATTAAAACTTGTTGTAATTATTGTAATTAAATTAATTAATAACATAATTATACTATAAATTTAATACTAGCTAGATATAGTATATAGCGTTATAGATTTTAAATTTCTATTAAAAAATATTAAGAATTGATAACGTTATTAAGATTTTCGTAATTTCTTGGTAAAGTGATCAGCTCGCTTGTTTAACCAGCTCACTTATAAAATACGTTAATACTTTAATAAAAGTAATAATTAGATTTCTTAACTTTAATTTTTTTTTAGGTAATAGAATAGAATACTTTTTATAAAAAAAAAGATAAAAACTAAAAAAAAAGTAAATATATATTAGTTTAATGCTAATAGCTTATAAATAGAATATATTTTTAATTATTTTATAAGAAATATAGTAAAAATAATATAACTATAATTAATAATATAGTAATAACTAACTAGTAGTATATTAATTATAAAACTCTAGAATTTTATAAATAAGTAGTTTTAGTATTTTTATTAGTAGTTTTATATTTTAAATAAACTTTAAATAATATAATAAGATAAATATTTAGTACTAAAATATTATACTAACCTTAATAGAGAATTAATACTTATAAAACTATAATTTAGTAATTTAGTATTAAAAAGCTAGTTTACTAATAGTTTAAATACTAATATATTATAAGAAATAAAATTTATTTAAAATAACTTAATATTTATATAATGTATAAATAAAATTACTTAAATTACTAATAAAATATACTATATATTATTATAAAAAAAGAAAAAGAAAAAATCCTAGAGTAAGAAGTATATAGACTAAAAAGTACTAATAATAGTAAAGTACTAGCTATACAACACTAAAGTAATAAATTAGGCTCTAATAATAATAGTAGTAGTAAAAGCTACTGTAATAAAGTAAAAAAGTGCTTAATAAGTATAAAAAAAGAGTTTAAATAATAAATAGTAAAAGACTTTTATAGAAAATATAGAAAACTAAACTATTTTATAATAGTATATAGATTCTTAAATATATAATAATTTAGTTCTAAACCTTACTTTACTACTATAGTAATATTAAACTGAATAACGAATAATAATAAGAATAATTTAGGAAAAAATAGCTTCTATTTAAAGATATAAATAAAAGTAAAAAAGATAATAGCTAAAAACTAAATAGAATTTAGAAAAAAGTATATAAAGGGTAAACTTTTATTAATTTATATAATTATTAATAAAATATATATTATAAATATATTAGTTAATTCTAACTACTTTTACTATATTCTAATAAATATTTATTTAGTTATTAATACTAAGCTTCTATATATGAAAATAAGATTATATAAGATTAAAAGATTTAATAAACACACTAAATACGTATTACTAGTAATTTAGATATAATTTATCATTAAAGGATATATAAAAAATAAATATATATATATATATAGTAAAAAAATTTACTAATTATAATATAATTTCAGAAAAAAACTTAATAAACTAGAATTAAAAGTAGAAAAAGCTAATTTCTATAAAATAAGCTATATAAAATTAGTATAGTAGTGTTTTTATAGTATATTACTAATATATAAAAAAAGTACTTAAATATTTATAACTTTAATAAAAGATATAGAAAAAGTTTTAATAAAAATAACTATAAGTAATCTAAAAATTAAACTATAAAATTAATTTAATAGTATTTAATAACTAAACCCTATAGGGCCTATTATACTAATAATAAAAAAAAAGTTTCTAGTTTTTTAGAAAAAGCTTACTAGTTTATTAAATAAGGAATTTATTTATATTAGCTACTCTCTTATAATAGCCCTAGTACTATTTACGAAAAAACCTAAAAATAGCTTATATTTCTATATTAATTACTATATACTTAATATAATAAAAAAATTAATACTCTTTTCTACTAATTTATAAAATACTAAATTAATTAAATAAAACCTAATAGTTTACTAAATTAAATATAATTGTTATATTTTATAAAATTAGGATTATAAAAGGTAATAAATAAAAAATAGGGTTTTATATATAATTTAGACTCTATAAATAGTTAATTATTCTCTTTAATATAATAAATACTTTTACTATTTTCTAATAATATATTAACTAAGTACTATAGAAATATATTAATTAGTTCTATATAGTATACTTAAATAACATATTAGTATATATAGCTAGTTTAATATAAAAATACTATTATTATATAAACGTAATACTAAATAAATTCCAAAAAAATAGGCCTTTCTTTTAGTATTAATAAATATAAATTTAAAATTAAGTTAACTAAATATCTAAAGTTTATTATTAAGATAGGGAAAAGAATTTATATAAATCTTAAAAAGATTAGAGCTATTTATAAATAAAAAGAATTAATTATAAAAAAAGAATTTAAAGCTTTCTAAAGTTTATAAACTAATACTAAAAATTTATTTAATAGTTTTTTAATATTATAGTACTATTAATGCACCTAATTAGAGATATATTTTTTTTAATAAATAAAAAAGAAGTAAAAAGCTTTTAATGTATTAAAAAAAGTATTTATTTTAAAATTAATATAAGTTTAATTTAATTTAAATTAACAAATTATTATTAAAATAGATTCCTTAAAGTATATAATAGAAGAAGTAATATCCTAATATAATTTAATAGGTATATACTACTACTATATATATATCTTAAAAAAATAAATATTTATAGAATATAACTACGAGATTTATAATAAAGAGCTACTAGTAATTATTAGTGTAATAGGCTAGAGCCTAGGATGGTTAACTAAGACAGTTATCTCAGCTTTAACTCCGTGCGTAACCACGTGACCTTAGCGACTTGGCAGGGGTAGCTATCAAGTCTCTGTAGCGTACGTAGTTAACTCTTTATCAAATCCACTCTGTTACACCCAATTGCCATCATTGGCCTGGATCCTTACATTTGGATTTAATCAACCCCATTTCTCGCAAGAGGCCGAGAGGCCTCCGGCAGTACAATCGACTTTGTGGAAGAGCGAGAGGCTCTCCAGCATTTGGGAGAGCCATCTAGCGGTACAGCAAGCATCAATAGACGCCAACGACCACTCAGTACCTGCACTAATGGCCCGAGCGACGAACCTGCTTGATGCAGGATACGACAACAAACAGATCAGCCGCGAACTACGCCGGTTGCTTGCTTCACAAGGGTTGGAAGTCCCAGCTATTGAAACAGTAATGAGCTAAGTAGAGGTTAAACTCAACAACTACCCTACTTAGCGCGACAAAGGGAAAGTTCCATCCCCAGCAAATGGAGCCAGCGACAGCACCTCACTCAGGGAGATTATGAACATGTTACGAGTAATGTCTAAAAGGCTAACTGCACTAGAAGGTCACGATTCCCCATTAAGGCCACCCCCACGGGTCCCAGTGACGACACCAGCACCTCCCTTCGTGCCAACGCCACAACCAGCAATTGAACCAGTAGTCAAACCATTCAATTTCCCTGAACCCCCTATGTTTGATGGCACACGGTCTCTTTACCCTACGTTCAAGCATCAAGCCAAGGCCAAGTTACGATTTGACGGATACCATATGGGCGGTGAGGAAGGACAGATGGACTATCTCTTTCAGCGTTTAAAGAGACGAGCAGCACAAACCGTCCTCCCATGGCTCTCCAATCGAAGAAACAATGCCACCCTTGAAGCAATGTGGGCGTTTATAGACTCCCAGTTTAAAGACCAGTACCAAAGGCAAAAGTCTCTAGACAAGCTGCAAAGCATGAAATAGAAGAAGAAGTCAGCAAGAGAATACCATATGGAGTTCAACAAGGAGCTGCTGCTAGTAGGAAGCGATCGGCTGAACGAAGATGTAAAGAAGAGTATATTTACCTAGGGATTAGACGGAGAGCTCTGGAAGCATATTATAGCCCTTTCAGCAACACTAAGCTTTAAAGAGTACACTTAGGAAGTAATTCGTGTTAACAACAACCTTATACAAATTATATTAAGTAACTATAGGACCGCTACGGCTATCTATACAATGCTATCCGCACTAATACCTGAACTAATAAATTAGGAAGTAATACTCACGCATGCAGGAGTAGTAAAGCTATAGGATAACTAATCTAGAATACTTTAGATAAGCTAAAAGGAATTTGACTGACGCTGTAAGTAAGGCCTCTATTATTAATATAGTTCTCCTAGCTATATAAAGAATAAGTATAAACATATAAGAGTAAATTAGTTGCGTCTAGCTATTATAATATTAGCAAAGGCTAAATAAATAAACGCTAATAAAAGAGACGAAGAAGATAGAGATAAAGAAGAAAAAAAAGAAGTGTTAAGAAAAAAATAACTCTTACTCACAGTCACAAGCAGGAGCCCCCAGCCGAAATAGGTAAAATAGTATTATAAAGAGAATAGTAGAAGTTTTAAAATATATATATAGATATAGACTTTATTACTATATACTTATTAATCAACCAGATGAATATCGCATATATAATAATTAATACTAGGTGTTTATGCTATAGTCTTGTGAGCTCTATTTTTACTACTAAAGTCTATTTAACATATATTAATATAGCCCTATAAGGGATTATTAAAGTATATAAAAAACCTAAAAGGATTACCCAGGTTACACAAATTAACCTTAATATTAAAGGATATATTAAATAAGTTTATATATATATTATTGATAACACGCTTAGGTTTAATCTTATCTTAAATAAACCCTAAATAAACTAAAATAATATTATAATTACGCCAGTAAAGAAATCGTTCTACATTCATACTTTAAGAATAAGAGTTTATAGTAAGAAAGGGAAGAAACTGTGTTAGCAGGAGCTAATAGAGATTAATATAGCTACTTTTTTAATATAGATAAATAGATTAAAAAAAATAAGTAAGATATATATCTTTATAGCATTACTAGCAGACATTTAAAAGGCCTTAGTATTTAAACTAAAGCTAGATTCTAGAATATTACTTCTTAAGGCCTATTAGAAGTACCTAAAGCTGTTTCTAGAGAAGAAAGTAGACAAACTCCTACTACTACAAGATTATAGAATAGACTATTATATTAAACTTAAAAAGATTAATAGAAAGGACCCTAAGGTCCTATAAGAACCACTATATAATATATTAAGAAAGAAATTACTAGTACTATAAAAAGAGTTAACGCTGCTATTAGAGAAGGGCTTTATTTATATAAGTAACTCTCTAATTATAGCCCTAGTACTATTTATATATAAGCTTAGTAAAGACCTTTACTTTTATATTAACTACCGCGCGCTTAATAAAATTTCTAAGAAAAATAAATATTCTCTTCCCCTAATCCATAAAATGCTTAGCTAGATTAGTAAGGTAAGATAGTATACTAAGCTTAATATTTTAGCAGCCTTTTATAAGATTTATATTATAGAAGGAGATAAATAGCTAACGGCCTTTTATATAAGATTTAGACTCTTTAAATAGCTGGTTATACCTTTTAGACTAGCAGGAGCCTTTAGTATGTTTTAGTAGTATATAAACTAGACCCTATAAAAGTATCTTAACGAGTTCTGTTTAGCCTTTCTTAATAACGTACTTATCTACTCTTTAGGCTTACTAGAAGAGTATTACTAGTAGGTTAACTTAATACTAGAGAAACTTAGCGCCGCAGGTTTATATCTGGATATTAAGAAGTGCGAATTCAAAACCAAGAGCACAAAATATCTAAGGTTTATTATTAAAGTAGGGCAAGGAATTTGAATGGATCCCGCTAAGATAAAAGTAATTACTAAGTAGCAGCCTCTAATAACTATAAAAGGAGTTAGAAGCTTTCTTAGATTCACTAATTTCTATTATTAGTTTATTAAGTCTTTTTCAGAAATCGCCGCCCTACTTATAAGACTTATGAGTAACGTGCCGTTCTAATGGATTAATAAAGAGTAAATAGCATTTAACAAGCTAAAAGAGATCTTTATATTAGAACTAGTACTAACCTAATTTAATCCTAACTATAAGACTGTTTTAGAAGCTGACTCTTTAGGTTACATAACTAGGGGAGTCCTTTCATAATACAGCGATAATAACGTACTGCGTTTATGTGTATACTTTTTAAAAAAGAACACACCTATAGAGTGTAATTACAAGATATATAATAAAGAACTCCTTACAATTATTCATTGCCTAGAGGCATAGGATGCTGAATTACGGTCTATTAAAAAGTTCCGGGTTATTACTAATCACAAGAACCTTAAGCACTTTATAAGGCCTCGAAAATTAAGCGAAAGACACACGCGCTGGCAGTTATTCCTTAGCTAATATAATATAGAGATTTAATATAAGCCAGGAAAAGAAAATATACGAGCTGATGCACTATCAAGACACGAACAGGATCGTCTGAGTAGAGAAGACGACGAAAGACTAAAAAGCCGTATAATTCAGCTGCTGAAGCCAGTAGTTACATGTTAGGAAAAAGAGCTTAAATTAAACGACGATAGGTAAGCAGTATAGGCTTTCTCTGCTCGAATTAGTCTTTTAATGATTACAGGAGATAGCACAACCGAAGCCCAGGAGTCTCATGCCTAGGAGTCTTATAACGAGCTTAAATGAAGATGGCATGATATAGCACTAGATGATAAAGTGTACGTAAGAGTAGTACAGGCCTTTTGTAATCAGGAGCAGAGATTTCCCCCAGAGCTCGAACTAAAAGTTTCGCTGGCTAAGTACACGATTAACGAAGATGGGACCCTTTATTATCAGAATAGGAAGTAGGTGCCTGACTCAGAGCCATTAAGAATATTAATTATCTACCGGATTCATTCGTCGTAAGCAACAGGACACCCAGGATAGCAGAGCACCTATCTAATGTTAATAAGAGATTACTTTTAGCTAGGGATGTCGAACCACGTACGGCGTTACATTTGAAACTACGATGTCTATAGCCGTATGAAGCCATAGAGAGATCGCCAGCAAGAGCTGTTACGCCTGTTGCCCATTCCCGATCGTATTTAGAAGGAGATCTCAATGGATTTTGTAACCAGATTACCAGAAAGCGATGGCTGTACGGTCTTACTGGTAATCACCAATAGGCTAAGCAAGGACATAACTCTCTGCCCTCTTCCAAACATGGATATCGAGACAGTAACATGGGCTTTTATCCGTAAGGTTGTTGCTTACCATTGGATTCCTGACGCTATAGTATCTAATCACGGCAGCCAATTTATCAGCGAGTTCTGGACTAAGCTTTGCGAAATCCTACGAATCGAAAGGCGATTGTCGACAGCGTTCCATCTGTAAACAGACGGTTCGACAGAAAGGATGAATAGCACAGTTGAGGCCTATCTTCGAGCGTTTGTCGCGTGGGACCAAGCAAACTAGGCGAAGCTCTGCCTGATGGCTGAGATTACAGTAAAGGGAAGAGACGCCACCTCAACAGGAATAAGCCCGTTCTTTCTCTAGCACAGATACAATGTAGAACCGCTGTAAGTGGATATTGGAACCAGGCGTAACGTAACAGCTCGAGACCCAAAAGCTAGCGCTAGGGAAATCGTGGGAAAGCTGAAGGAGTATGTCGACTTAGCACAGGCAACCATAGCTGAGGCACAGCAAGAGCAAGAAAGACAGGCAAACCGACATCAGGATGAAGCCCCGTAACTGCGTGTTGGAGACAAGGTATGGCTGAAGCTCAGTAACCAACTCTCCACTAGACAAGGAAATAAGAAGCTGGACTGGAAGAATGCCAAATACACTGTGGAAAATATAATTAGCCCGCACGCTATAAAGCTAAATACGCCCCCAGAGCCAAACCCAACGTTTCATGTAGACAGACTACGGCTAGCAAGCAACGACCCATTACCAAGCCAGCCTACGGACGACCCTCAGCCGCCACTAATCCAGGTGGATGACCACGAAGAGCACGTAGTGCAGGATATCGTCGCTGAGATACAGACGAGACAAGGGCGAGGCCACCAGCTACGGTACGAAGTAAAGTGGAAAGGCTATGCGTTAATAACTATAGAGCCAGCAAGCCAGCTAGAAGACATAGCGGCGTTGGACCGTTGGAAGGAGCATACGGCGCCTCTGTGAAAAGGCAGACACAAACTCCTGCCAGCAAACTACCGACGAGAGCTTCAGGAGAAGCCACAGCAAACAGAACCTGAGATAGGCCTACAGGGGCCCCCGGGTGAACGGTTCACCAGAGAGCCCCTACCTAGTCTATAAGAAGGGGGGTAATGTAATGGGCTAGAGCCCAGGATGGTTGACCAAGACGGTTGTCTCGGCTTTAACTCCGTGCGTAACTACGTGACCTTAGCGACTTAGCAGGGGTAGCTATTAAGTCTCTGTAGCGTACGTAGTTAACTCTTTATCAAATCCACTCTGTTACACCCAATTGCCATCATTGGCCTGGATTCTTACAATTAGATATCTAAAAAAAATAAAACACTAAATTATACTTTATAAAGAAATTTATAATTATTATAAATTATAAAAATTTAGAATATTTTATTAAAATGTATATACTAAATAAAAAAATAAATATAATAATTCTATATATTAAGCTACTATAATATAAAAATTCTCTACTAACTAAAAAAAAAGAATTAATAAGTAGATATTTTATTAAAATGTAAATAGAATATATTTTAGAATATAAATAATTTTTAGTTAAAATAATAGTATAGCTAAATACTATAACTAGTTTAACTACTATAAAAGAAAATAATACTAGTATTATTAATATACTTTTAAAGTAATTAAAAAAGTAACTAAAGTAATATAAAATTAAAATTTTACAGTAAAATTTTATAAATAGTAATAAGAAATATTACAGCTTATATAATAGTATAATAAAAGAGAAATAATAGCATTCTATAGAACTTAGTATAAAATTATTAATTATAGAGTATAAAACTATTAGAAATCTATTTTACTACCATAATAGAAAATAAATACTTTATAATAAACTACTATATATATAAATTATTAATAAAATATATACACTCTATGTATTAAACTACCTTAAAAAAAGATTATATATAAAATTATTATAAAACACTATTTTTAGTTTAGAATATTAAAGAATATACACTAGTATATATAAAATTATAACGTTTATATATAGGTAAAATTCTAGTAAAATAGTTTTTAAAAATTCTTAAAACTACTATTCTTACTAAAATAAATATAAAAGAAGTTATTTATTAATTTTATAAAGAGCTTACTAAAGAATAATAGTAATATAATTTTAATAATATTTATAAATAAACTAAATAAAAAAGTAATTTTAGTACCTTTATTTAGTATAAATATTAATACTATTATAATATACTACTAGTTAACTAATGCTATAATATCTAATAAAAAACCTTAATTTATAAATAGCTTATAAATAAAACTTTATAAACTAATAAAAATTAATTAACACTTTTTAATAGTAAATTACCTATATATTAATAAAGTAATAAAATATATAAATACTATTATAAAAGTATACTTAAAAGTATACATAGACTAGAATTAGAAGAATTAGGCTAAACTATACTCTTTTATTTAAATAGTAATTAATAGTTAAGACTCTATTTTTATAGAAATAAGTTCTTTTTTTTATAATATAATTATAATATAGATTTAATCTAATTAGAAATAAAAGTAATAATAGAACTAGTAGTTATATAGTACTAATATACTAGAAAAAAAAAATAGATATAATTATAGTAAAACTATAATATTTATTTAAATTAGCTTAAGCTACTATAGTAATATTATAAAAAGTATAAAAAGTATAAGTAAATTATTATTAATATAATCTTTAATAGCTCTATATAAGTAATAAAGTTTAGTTTTAATTAGAAAAATAATTAACTATTAGATAGTTTAGTAGAAAATTAAACTAAAAAAAATATAAAATATAAAGTAATAAAAGTATTTAATATTTATACTATTTACCTAAATACGTCTATAAAAGTAAAAAATATTTACTATATAAACTACTTATAACTTACTAATAATAATCTACTATTTAGTTAATTAGTATAGAATACTTAACTAGCTTTAATTTAAGTTAATAGAGAAAACGAATTTATAATAAAAGAAATCTTAATAAAAAAGTATATATAGAAAGGTAGAGAATAGTAATAAAGATATAAAGTAAAATACATTAGCTATATATTACTATTATAAGAACTATATAATACTATTAAGAACTTAAAGGTTTTTAGTAAATAAGAAAACTTTATAACCTTTTATTAAGATAAAAGAGGCCTCTTTTTATAAGAATTTTAATACTACTTTTAAGAAAAGAGGTAATAAGTAGTATCTAGTTAAAAAGGTTTTAATAGAATTTTAGACTAGTATCTTATATACGCTATTTTAGTATTACTTCTAAATATATACATATATATAGATTTTATAGCTACTCTTATTTTTTATAAATTATTATTATTATTATTATTATTATTATTATTATTATTATTATTATTATTATTATTATTATTATTATTATTATTATTTACCCCCTGATTCGGTCCCTCTAGTGGGTCCATGCAGGCTAATTCCTTCTATGGGAAAAACTCGTTGGTGAGAAAACCCGTTGATTTGCCATGCCGGAGGGGCGTGTGCGTTCCGCTATTGGAGCGCCTCCTCCCCGCCTTTTATACCTATCATGTGGTCTGCATTTTGAGCCATTGCGACCGCGTCTCGCGGACGATCTCATCTCTCTCTTTTTCTTTTGTCACTTTTCGTTCTTCTACCATTGCTCTATGCCTTGTAACAGGCAAAAACTACCTGTTCCCTTAGTGTTAATTGCTTTTGCTACCCAGAACTGGGCTAGTACTCCTAATCCTACAAACCACCTGGCGGCTGCTTGGGCGCTATCTCTCTGGCTTAATATTTCTTCTAGTCGTTCGGATGGGCATGACGCTATTAGTTCGGTTCTCTCTAGCCTCGGGCAGTGGAGAAGAATATGGCGTACGGTCTGCGCTGACCACCCGCAGTTGCACCACGGGAGGGTATCTGGGACCCTTATTGCTGCTAGCCAGGTGTTAAGACCTAGGATTTCCGTACGAAGTAGGAATAGGGCAGTGGCCTCCGCCTTTGAGAGTTCTTCGTAGAGTGGGATTGTCGGCGTCTCCCATGGTGTACGCCAGGTAGTCGCTGTCTGTCCTCTCGCCGCTTTTCGCCATTGGCGTTTCCACTCCAGGTCCGCCCGTTTAGCTATAAGGGTGACCTTGCGCCAGTGGTGTTGGTGTCCTCCAGTACGTTGGTCGTGGTCCGCTTGCGTTCTCCCTGCGCGTCTCCGTTTCTGGTGGCGTTGGTGGTTCCTATAGGGCTTCCTGGTGCCATCTCTCTGGTTTGCGAGATAGGTTCGGGTTTCTTCCTTATATATTTTTGCCCGGGATTGGAGCTTTTCTAGTGGGGTAGGTAATCGTGCTGCGTTCCGCTGTCGTCTCGCTTGCGACGCCCAGATATCGTTAAAGGTGTTCGCCGTTCTTTTTACCACCAGGTCCTGGCTGGTCTGTGAGGCCCTCCAGAGGGCTATAGTATCTATATATAGCGAGATTAGCGGGAAAATATAATTATTATATATCTAGTTTAACTTCTTAAAACCTACTCCTTATATTTTTAACTCTTTTTATTATTTTTTAAAAAGCTTACTTATAAGACTAGTTTAGAATTTAGTAAAGAAACGCTATTAAAACACATTAATAGTAGAATAAAAATATATAGAGTATTTTTTAGTTTAAGAAATTTACTAAGATAAATTCATAGTATTATGTAATAAAGCCTTATTTTTTTTTAAAAAAAAAAGTATATTAAACTTACTAGTTCTTTAATAAGCAGCTTATAAAGTCTATTTTATTACTAAGTTTAGTAGTTAGAATACGAATAAAAATATCTTCTAAAAATATTTTAAAAATATTTTAAAAATAGTTTTAGAAAATCTTAAGTATACTTTAACTAGTTATTTAAAAAAATCTTTTTTTATTCTAATAATTTTATTTTCTTTAAAAAAGCTATTAAGAAAACTAATATGTATATAAAAATATTTTATATATAAAATCTATTTAAAAATAGATAACTTTTATTATAGCTTATTATTTTAGTACTTCTTAAATTTATTATTAGCTTTTTTATTACTTACTACTTTAATAGAGTTTTTATATAAATATTACTAAACGTATTTTTTTAAAAATTTTATTAGTAACTTATTCTTCAATATAGTTATAAAGTAAATTATTATAGAGTAAAGTTAACTTTTTAGCTTTTTTATTTATCTTATTCTTATTAATAAGTTTAGTAAGTTTAGTAAAAATATTATAAATACGTTTATTAATACTTTTATATATATTTTTATTAATACTTTATATCTTATTTACTATTTTATTATATAATAAAAAGTAAGTATATACTTAATTTCTAGAAAATTATATAAGCTTATTATTAGCTATTTTATTTCTATTTATAGTCTAAATATTACTATCTTTATATTTATTTCTAACATTACTCTATTTAGCCTAATTATAAATAGTACTAGTAGGCCTAAAACTAAAATATTTTATACTATTAATAACGTTATTTAAATAATTATAAGTACTAGGTCTATAATTTATTTAAATAGTATTATAAACTTTACTATTTATAATATATTTATTATTATTATAGCTATCTTAAATTATCTATTTATTTAGGATATTATTAGTAAACTGTTATAGTAACTATCTATAATATAAAAGTCTTCTAAAGAAGCCTTTTTTATAAGCTTTTTTTTTATATTATATATTTATATATTAGTTTTACGCTAGCGCATAAGCCCTCGCCCTAAATATTTTAGCTTATAATTTATTATATTCTTTTTTTTTTTTATATAACGTTTTAAATTATTATTTGGTATTATACTTAGTAATTAATTAATGTTTTTTATTAAGTACTTAACTTTTTACTTATAGCACTACTGTGATATTACATTACGTCTTTACTAATTTCTAATAATAGATAATCTAGATTTTACTAAAATCCTTAGAGACCTTATCTCTTAACTTGTGACTTTAAAAATAAGTAATAAATTACTTATAAACACTTTAGTAAGATAAGAAATCTAATATAAAGAAAATATAAAAGCTCTTTATATTAAGCTTAATAAAATAAAGTAAGTGTTTATTAGCTTAACTTTTATTATTATTATCTCTTTTATTAAAGAAAGTCTAGCTCTTGTTACTAGTTTATCTAAAAATAGCTTAAGTTCTATAATTCTAATTCTACCTATAACTATAACTAGTACCTATTTTTAAGTTTTTTAAGATATAGTTAGAAACGTAAGATTAATTATTATACTAGAACTTATTATACTATTAATAATAATAAAATCTAACTGCCTGCCTGGACCCCTGATGTTTACTAGAAAATAAAAAAAATCTATAATATATTCTATAAGTGAGTGGCCTACTTAAGTGAGTGGTCTACCTTATAAATAAAACATAACCTATTAACTTTTAAGCGCGATGCAACAACGAAGCAACTCTTAATTAATTTATAATAAAGGTAGGCTATTTTTAGCTATTTTAGTAATTAAGAAAAGCTAATTATAAAGTATGTAATATGTTATAGTGGTATATAATATTCTCTAAATAACACTTTAACAGCAACGCACTAGAATTACTTTATAATATAATTATAAACCCAATTTAAAGAAGCTCACTAAGCTAGAAGAATTAGTTATTATTTAATATATACTTAATCTAGATTTATGAGGATTTCTCTCTAGGCTTAGTGCTATAAGAGATATAGCTAATTATCTACTTACTACGCACTCTACTAGCCTAGTTAGTAAGAACTAGCTAGAGAACTTTATATAGTAAACTCTAGAGATTAAAATAGTCTATAATTAAAGGTATAACTACTAGAGAGCTTTATGTAAGGATTTTAAGATTATTAAGCCTTAGTTTAACCGCGTACAGCATATAATTAAGAAGTATAATATTACTAAAAAAGATATCTATAACTTTAACGAGACTAGCTTCTAGATAGGTGTTATTTCAGGTAGTAAGGTTATTATAAACTTTAATAAACATAATTAATATAAAGCAGTGTAGCTAGGTAATCATAAGTGGGTTATAATAATCTAGAGTATTAACATAAAAGAATAGGTAATTCTATTATTTATTATCTTTATAAAAACGTACCACCTTTCTGCATGGTACAAGGGCAATAATATACTACTAGATTAAGTTATTTCATTAAGTAATAATAGCTAGATAAATAATAAGCTTAGTATTAAGTAGCTATAGTACTTTAATAAGTATATAAAGGGTTATACAGTAGACATCTATTATCTACTAATAATTAATAGCCATGAAAGCTATAATTCGCTTAAATTTTAGTAGCTTTATAAAAAGAAGAGTATTATTATGCTTTATATACTATCTCATTTATTATATCTACTTTAGCTACTTAATATAGGCTGTTTTTTACCTTTAAAAGATGTATATAGACGCTAAGTTAAGGATCTTATCCATAACTACATCTATTATATTATAAAGCTTGAGTTTCTATTAGTATTTAAAATAGCCTATTAAGCTATATTTACAGAAAGTAATATTTATATAGGCTTTTAAGATACTAGCTTAATCCTATTTAACTTAGATATTATACTTTTAAAGCTTGATATTTAGCTTCAGACGCTATCCCCCCCTATAGTAGAAAACACTATTTAGAAGTTAAAAACACCTAAAACAGCTGCTAAATTAGGGTCTTAAAATGCTTTAATTTATAACTAGATTTAGCAGCATTAAAATAGCTCACCTATATATATTTTTAAGTTAATTTATTAGCTTATAAAGGGTGCTGAGCTGATAATACATGAAGCTATATTACTATACTTAAAGATTACTAAGCTTTAAAAAGTAAATAAAGCTATAACATAACGCAAAAAGCGCTAAAAAAAGTGAATTTAGAAGTAAAAAACGTTAATAAAAGCAGAGAGCTTAGAGATAATTACTTAAGTAAATATTAATACATAAATTAGAGTTAAAATATGCTAGAGTAGCAGGTATATAATAGCTAATATATTAAAGTAAAGATATTATAAACGCTACTACGAACCTAAACATAACTTAAGAACTTATAAAAAGATTAAGAAATAGACTAGCTATTTACTACCCAAATATTATAGCAATAGCTGCTAGTGTTATAGTGTTATAAGTATATAAAAAAGTTAAAACTTAATAAGATAAGCCGCTCGCTTAGGTGGGCCACTTACTTATAAAATACGTTATATCTTTATTAGGAAACTTAACTATAAGCTTAAAGATAATAGTAATTAATATTCTACTAAACGCTCTTAACTTCTATATATATATTTAAGGCTAGAGAAGGATCTAGTAACACTTATAGACTCTTTTATAAATAAGAATATATACTTAGTAGAATAATTAATTATCTTTTTATAAGCTATATATAGAGACCTAAATAGGAAACTTACTATCTTAAGTAAGCTTAATTTATTTTACTAAAAATATATAACAGTAGCGCTGTACCAGCGCCTTATAGCTATTACTTAATTATATTATATAATTTTATATATATATCTTAGACCTCCCGCCCTCTTTAAGGGGAAGCTTTAACTTTATTTTATCTTATATAATAGAGATTACTACGCTGCTATTGAATTTTATTATAATTTTAAAGCTTCTACTATCTTATAAAATAGCGGCCTAGTAATTCTTTTATTCTTTTAGCTCTTATTTTTACATTCTTACTATCTTATAATCGCTATAATCTTGTAATAGCTATATGCTTGTAATTACCATAAGCTTATAATTATCATAATCTCGTAATTATTATAATTCTGTAATTACTGTAACTACTATAGTTTTATAACTATTATACTAGTATTATACGCTAGGCACTTAGCTTTTACTCTATTAAACCCACTAAATTTAATAAGAAATCATAAAAATTATTAAAAAATGCCGAAATTTTTTTTAATAAGCTTGAGGATGAGCTTATAAGAAGAGAGAAATAGATAACCTTACTAACTTACTAAACCTAACCCTAATCTCTATACTATTATATAGCTAACTAGATATTACTTATAGTTACTTTATTATAGTAATAGTGCTGCTTAGTTAATGTATATTAATATTAACATTAACCTCCTCTACTAGGGTCCCTATAGCAATGGAGCTAAGTAGATAAGTAAATAGAGATTTAGTAATAAAGCTATCCTTCCTATAAGTATCTAAATTATTATATAGCTATAAAGTAATTATTTTACTTATAGTTATCTGCTACCTATTAGCGTAGTATTATAAGCCTATAAGAAGGATTATTATATACTAGTATAGTAAGAGTAGTAACAGCACTACATCTATATATTAATATCTTTAGTATGTGCTTATAATAAGTTATTGTTAGGCTAAAATAGCTAGTAAGAAAATAGCATACACAAAGTCAACGCTGTACCTATAATAAGTTATTATAAAGTTAAGATAGCTAGTAAGAGGGCAGCGTACGCGGAGTTAGCACTATGCCTTTAACTAGTTTTTATTAGCTTAAAATACTAGTAAGAGTCTTTTAGTAGTAAGAATACTATACTTAGTTAAGCTATATAATAGAAAGTAGCTAAGTGTGCCTTTGCGTCTCTAAAAAGAGCACTTAAAAAAATTAGAGCTAGTTCTTACCCCTACTAGCTATAGAAGAGAAGCTAGAGAGTAGCTAGAAAATAGCTTAATAAAAAATAAGTACGTCCCATTCTACAGAGAATATCTCTCTTAATTAACTTTTATATAAAGTTAATTTAACGGATGTATGCCTTTGTCCTATTAGAGTAGAACTTAACCTACAGAGAGAAGTAGTAATTTCCTATTATATTACTTAAATATAAGCTAAAAAGGTTGTTATCTCTAAGAGTATATATAAATAGCCTTCTAAGTTAATTATTACTATAATCTAAAAGCTTTAAAAGACGGATTTTTAGGTAATTTAGAAGTATAATGAAAGTACTTAACTAGCGCCTTAACAGCAAAACCAGCTATATACCTTATTCTATAAAAAATATGTCTCTTAATTTACTTCTATATAAAATTAACTTTACTTTCTTATTATACTATCTAGGCGCAAGCTAAAAATACTGCTACCTAAAGTATATACAAGCTATATTTAAGTTAATTATTACTATTACATTTAGGTAAGAAGCCTTTAAACTAGGAAGCTAGCTAAATATTAGCTATTAACTTAAAAGAGATTTATTAAACTCTACTTAAGGAGCCGTAGCAGGGCGGTATAGTAAAATATAAAGTTATTATTATAATATTTAAGTAAGATAACCTACTAAGGTTTATTTAATCTTCTAATAGGTAAAAGGTCTTATTAGACTTCAGATTTAAATTTTCTTACCTATTAGACTTTAGTTTAAATTCTTTGTGGGTAGGAGGTCTTGTTAGGCTTTAGTTTAAATTTCCTATAGGCAAAAAGCCCTATTAAGCTTTCATTTAAATTTCTTTTAATCTAAACAAAAAGTCAATTCAATGCGGATATTAATACTAATAAGATATTAATTAATTTTCATGTAGTGATTATAACTACGGCGTTTTTTTTATTAGTATATAGTATTTAAATAGCAGTCTTCTTTAGTTTTTCCTGTAAAATAGGTTTTTAGGAGTTTATTAATACCAGTCTAGTTTAGTCCTTCTAGTAGCTATAAAGGCTCTATTATTTACTACTATTAAAAGCAGCGATTAAAAATAGTTGCTTTAAGAAAAGAAAAATAATTATAATAATAGCACTACACCAGCATCCTATAGCTATTACTTAACTATATTATATAATTTTATATATATATCTTAGACCTCCCGCCCTCTTTGAGGGGAAGCTTTAACTTTATTTTATTTTATATAATAGAGATTACTATACTGCTATTAAATTTTATTATAATTTTAAAGCTTCTACTATCTTATAGGATAGTGGCCTAGTAATTCTTTTATTCTTCTAGCTCTTATTTTTACATCCTTACTATCTTACAATCACTATAATCTTGTAATAGCTATATGCTTATAATTACTATAAGCTTATAATTATTATAATCTTATAATTATTATAATCTTGTAATTACTGTAACTGCTATAGTCCTATAACTATTATAGTTTTAGAACTGTTATATTAGTATTATACACTAGGCACTTAGCTTTTACTCTATTAAACCTACTAAATTTAATAAGAAATCATGAAAATTATTAAAAAATGCCGAAATTTTTTTTAATGAGCTTGAGGATGAGCTTATAAGAAGGAGAGAATAAATAACTCTATTAACTTATCAAACCTAACTCTAATCTCTATACTATTATATAGTTAACTAGATATTACTTATAGTTACTCTATTATAGTAATAGTGCTGTTTAGTTAATGTATATTAATATTAATATTAACCTCCTCTACTAAAGTCTCTATAGTAATAGAGCTAAGTAAGTAAGCAGGTAGAAATTTAATAATAGAGCTATTCTTTCTATAAGTATCTAAATTATTATATAGCTATAAAGTAATTATCTTACTTATAGCTGTCTACTACCTATTAGTGTAGTATTATAAGCCTATAAGAAGGATTACTGTATGCTGGTATAGTAAGAGTAGTAATAGCACTACGCCTATACATTAATATCTTTAGTATATGCCTATAATAAGTTATTATTAGGCTAAGATAGCTGGTAAGAGAGCAGCATACACAGAGTTAGTGCTATATCTATAATAAGTTATTATAAAGTTAAAATAGCTAGTAAGAGGGCAGCGTACACGGAGTTAGCGCTATATCTTTAACTAATTTTTATTAACTTAAAATACTAGCAGGAGTCTTCTAGTAGTAAGAATGCTATATTTAATTAAGTTATATAATAGAAAACAGCTAAGCGTGCCTTTACGTCTCTAAAAAGAATACTTAAAAAGATTAGAGCTAGTTCTTGCCCTTACTGGCTATAGAAAAGGAGCTAGAAAGTAGCTAGAAAATAGCTTAATAAAAAGTAGGCACGCCCTATCCTACAGAGAATATCTCTCTTAATTAACTTTTATATAAAGTTAACTTAATAGATGTATGCCTTTATCCTATTAAGGTAGAGCTTAATCTATAAAGAAAAGTAATAATTCCCTACTATATTATTTAGATACAGGCTAAAAAGATTACTACCCCTAAAAATATATATAAGTAGCCTTCTAAGTTAATTATTACTATAATCTAGGAGCTTTAAAAGACGGATTTTTGGGTAATTTAAAAGCATAATAAAAGCACTTAATTAGTGTCTTAATAGTAAGACCGGCTATATACCTTATCCTATAAAGGGTGTATTCCTTAATTTGCTTTTATATAAAGTTAACTTTACTTCCTTACTATACTGCCTAAGCGCAAGCTAAAAATACTGCTATCTAAAGTATATATAAACTACGTTTAAGTTAATTATTACTATTACGTTTAGGTAAAAAGCCTTTAAACTAGAAAGCTAGCTAAATATTAGCTATTAACTTAAAAGAGATTTATTAAACTCTACTTAAAAAGCTATAACAGGGCGGTATAGTAGGATATAAAGTTATTACTATAATATTTAAGTAAGATAACCTACTAAAGTTTATTTAATCTTTTAATAGGTAAGAGGCCTTATTAGGCTTTAGATTTAAATTTTCTTACCTATTAGACTTTAGTTTAAATTCTTTATAGGTAGGAGGTTTTATTAGGCTTTAGTTTAAATTTCCTATAAGCAAGAGGCCCTATTAAGCTTTTATTTAAATTTATTTTAATCCAGACAAGAAGTTAATTCAATACGGATATTAATACTAATAAGATATTAATTAATTTTTATATAGTGATTATAACTACAGCGTCTTTTTTATTAGCGTATAGTATTTAAATAATAGTCTTCTCTAGTTTTTTCTATAAAGTAGGTTTTTAGGAGTTTACTAATATTAGTCTAGTTTAGTTCTCCTAGTAGCTATAAAGACTCTACTATTTACTACTATTAGGGACAGTGATTAAGAATAGTTGCTTTAAGAAAAAAAAGATAATTATAATAGTAGTGCTACACTAGCGCTCTATAGCTATTACTTAACTATATTATATAATTTTATATATATATCTTAGACCTCCCGCTCTCTTTAAGGGGAAGCTTTAACTTTATTTTATCTTATATAATAGAGATTACTATACTATTATTAAATCTTATTATAATTTAGAAAAGTTTTACTATTTACTTTATTAAATTCTATAGACTAGCTATTAACACTAGACTAAATAAAATTAGTCTAATTATTTAGTTAAGAAGGTCGTTAAACGACGATCTCTACTAAATAATAATAGATATTAAAATTTCTAATACATTAAATAACTACGTTAATCTAATATTCTTATATAATAATAATCTTTAGTATCTTTTTTTATTGTATTTTACTAGACTGTAATCTGTATCATAAAGAGATTCTAATACTATAGAAATTAATATTTCTAATTATATTTTTATTAAATTAGCTAAACAAGAAGCCTGAAAGTATAATAGCTAATATTTTAAGTATAATAAATATAGTTATATTTCCTAAAACTACTATATTCTCTTATTAGAATTTTAATTTATAAGTCTATCCTAACTCTAATAAGTGACCTGTTTTTGTTCTTTCTCTAGATCTAAATTTTTCTATAAATAAGAACGTTTCTAAACTTTTTAAGCTAGCTTATTAAAAGTTCTATTCCAGTGTTAAGTCACTCCTTAGGACGTTTTTAATACTAGATTTCTATTAACCTTTAGACTTCTCACCCAGTAACTGACTCTTAAAACTGTTAAGTAAATATTCTATATACTATTTAATAAAATAGCTTATTCTACTCTGTTACTACTTTAATTAATACTAAAGTAACTAGTATAGGTTATATTAATAGATCTCTAGTTAGTACTTAGAAACTCTCTCTCTTACCACTCCCAAACGTCCTATATCCTACTAGTTTTAATAGTAAATATCTTAAAAAAAGTTATATCTTATATACTGCTAATATAACTCTTTGTTATGTAAATTATATTAAGAAAATTTATCTCTTTATAATAGCTATAGGAAACTATGAATTAATTTTTAGCTAACCTTAAATAAGAAAACATAAAATTAATTTTAACTATAATTTATAAAAACTACTTTTTAATATTTTCTATTACTAGATTTATTACCTACGCTTATCTTAATCTCTAATTTATTTAAAAGAAAATATTACCTGCCTAGGGGACCTTTTAGTGAACTTTTTATTAAAAGATTTTTATCTTAATACTACTTATATACAGCACTTATAGACTTATTCTCTAAAGTTATTATTAACTATTTAAACTTAACACGATAACTAGTTAGCTAAAATAAACTATTAATTATAAGAACTTAATATCTACTTAGAGAATCTTTTGGTGAACTGTTCTCTAAAGGGCTTTTATTTAGAATCTAAATTTACACCTAAATCTAATACTAAATTAAATAGAGACTTTATAAGAAAATCTTTTTTCTAAAGCTCTAAAGATTTTTTAGTAAAGGCTTTACTAGAAGGCCTTTATAAGAACCCTAAATTAAGTATAAATATCTGTCTAATTAGGGCAGCCCCCTTTATATAAATAGCCTAAAAACATAAATATAAAATCTTTACTATTTTAATAGCTAATATTAATAAAGTCTTAGTTTTAAAAATCTATACTAATTTAGCTACTAAGGTTCTAAAGAAGTATTATAATACTCTTTAAATATTCTTACGTAAAAAAGCTAATAAACTACTTAAATATTATTTATATAACTATAAGATTATCCTTAAGGAAGAAAAATAACCTAAATTTAGGCCTCTCTATAAAATATTCTAAAATAAACTAAAAGTTCTTAGAAAGTATTTTAATGACTATCTTATTAAAAAATTTATTAGAGTAAGTTTGTCTCTTATAGCTGTTCTAGTCATCTTTATAAAGAAATCTAATAAAGACTTTTAATTTTATGTAGACTATTAAGCTCTAAACGCTATTACTATTAAGAATTATTATCTAATTCTATTAATCTAAAAAACTCTATTCTACTTTAGTAAAGTAAAGTATTTTATAAAGCTAGATATTATCTCAGCTTTTAACTACCTCTATATAATAGAGAGAGATAAATAGTTAACTATTTTTTAAACTTAATATAGCTTATTTAAATATTTTATTATATTATTTAAACTAGCTAACGCACTAAGTATATTCTAACACTATATAAATAATATTTTTTAATTATTTCTTAATATATTTTATATAGCCTATCTTAATGATATTTTAATTTATAGTAATTCTTTATATAAATATTAATAACATATAAAATAAGTTTTAAAAGCTCTAGATAAAGCTGGCCTGTAACTTAATATTAATAAATATAAGTTCTATTAAAAATAAGTTACTTATCTTAAGTATATAATTTTAACAAGAGGAATTAGTATAAACCTAAATAAAATAAAAAATATTCTTAACTAGGAATCTCTTAAGAATATTAAGGATATAAGAGTATTCCTAGAATTTACTAACTTCTATTAATAATTTATTAATAACTTTTTTTATATTACGTCCCTGCTTATAGCCCTAATAAAAAAGGATATTTAATTTAAATTTAATAACGCTTACTAAAAGGCGTTTAAATACTTAAAATATATATTTATAATTATCCTAATTTTCTAACACTTTAATTTTGAGTTACTAATTATTATAGAAGCTGACTTCTTCGACTATATAACTACTAAAATCCTTTTCTAGAAAGATAAATAGAGTAAACTAAGACCTGTAGTTTATTTTTCTAAGAAACTAAATTCTATTAAATATAACTATAAGATATATGATAAGAAACTACTAGCTATTATACATTACTTTAAATAATAGAGACCTAAATTAGAAGGTGTTATGTTCCTAATTTAAGTATTAAATAACTATAAGAATTTTTAGTACTTTACTATAATAAAGTAACTTAGCTATTAATAAGCTTACTAGGTTAAATGTCTATTCTAATTTAACTTCACTATTACGTACTAATTAGGTAAGTAGAGTAGAAAACTAGATACTTTTATTTACTATATATAAAATACTTTAGCTTAAGAAGAAGTCTAAAGAGCTTAATAATAAATACTTCTTTACTCTAAATTATTTAATAATACTCTAAAATTAAACTTAACTAAGATAGATAGGTTAATTTAACAGATTGTTAATAATACATACCTAAATAATAAATTTATTTAGGAAATTCTGTTACTAATATAGGATAAAACCCAACACTTTAAGAAACTTTCTTTAAATAAATGTAAAAACTAAGAAGGCTGGTTATACTATTATAATCAGCTAGTAATACTAAATAATAATAAACTTAAGATTAAATTTCTCTAAATTATGCACGATTCTCCTGCTAGTAGCTACTCTAGTTATAGAAAAACTCTTAAAATTCTACAACGCAAATACTACTAGCCTTGGATATTTAAAATAATATATTAATATATATCTTATTATTATACCTACTAAAGATTTAAGGCTTTCCGTGAAAAGTATTATAGCCTCTTAAAACCTCTCCCTATCTTTAAAAGGAGATGGAAGGATATTTCTATAGACTTTATTACTAATTTTCTAGAATCTAAAAGCTGTATTAATATTATGGTTGTAGTTAATCACCTTATAAAATACTAATATCTAATTTCTTATAGTGAGATAATTACTATAAATATTATCTATTTCTTCTATCAGCACATATAGATAGACTATGGCTTTTTAGAAATAATTATATTAAACTAAAGAATATAATTTATCTTAGCTTTTTATAATGAATTCTGTAAATAGCTATAAATTAAACCCTAATTATCTTTTATATATTATCTAGAAACTAATGGCTAAATAGAAAGAGCTAATAGTATAATAAAATAAGTCCTATATATATATATAAACTATTAGTAAGATAATTAAATAAACTAGCTTCTCTTAGCATAGTTTAAAGCTAATAATATTATATTTAAATTTATAAAAGTTTATTATTCCTGGCTAATATAGGCTAACATTCCTAAATAGGTTTTAAATTTTTTATAAGAATTTAAAGACGTTTTTATTAAGTATTATAAGCTTTAGAAGTTAACCACATAATAAAGAAAATAGCTAATATCTAATAATTAATCTAAGAAGAGATGATTTAGGCTTAAGCTTTCTAAAAAAAAATATATAAACTAGAAACAATCACTTATATCTAATTATCAGATAAAAGATATGATTTAGCTTAATACATAAAATATTTAAATAAAGCAACTTTCTAAGAAGCTAGACTTAAAGACTTTAGGGAAATACTATATTTTTTAAATAGTTTTTTTTATACGCGTACTGACTTAAACTCTTTAAATTCTTAAATATATATTTAGTTTTTTATATATCATTACTTTAGCCTGCTATGTCTGAATTTAAATACCTTCTAAGTTAATAAAACCTACTATCTAAACCTATTAAAGTTAATAGAGAAACTAAATACTATATTAAATAAATTAAAGAACTGCGCCTAAATTACAGGCGGAAACGCTATAAATACCTAGTTAAATAAACTAAATATAATAATTTAATATAGAAATTTATAAGTAATCTCTAAGATATAGCTATTATAAAAGAATTCTATTTTAAAAACCTAGACTAATTTAGACCTGATATTTAATATAAATATTTCTTATAAAAGCTCAGATCTAAAGGGGGGGTACTATTATAATAACTATTTATAATATTAAAGTCTTTTAAGAAAGCCTTTTTTATAATCTTTTTTTTTATATTATATATTTATATATTAGTTTTATACTAGCGTATAAGCCCTTGCTCTAAATATTTTAGCTTATAACTTATTATATTCTTTCTTTTTTTACGTAATGTTTTGAATTATTATCTGGTATTATACTTAGTAATTAATTAATACTTTTTATTAAGTACTTAACCCTCTGCTTATAGCCCCACCGTAATATAAACTAATTATATAAAAACTAAGAATAGTTAAAATTTCTTATTTTAATTTTTATTTAGTTTACTACTATTTATATTAGTAAAGTTATTATTAAAACTTTTATTATATACTTACTTAATTATTATAAATAAAGAATTTAGCTTTATAGTTTCTTAGACTAGTTTATTATTTATTTTAGTAAATATTTTTATAATAAGTATAAATTCTTTATAACTCTTTTTAACTCTTTTTTACTTAGCTATAACTATTATTAAAATAATTATATTTTATTAAAGTAAAGCCTTCTATAAGCTATTAAATATAATTACTAAAATAGTAATATTATAATAATATAATATATATATATTAATAGTTTTAATTAAATTCTCTTTAGCCTTTTATATAGTTAAATCTAAAATTTAGTAAAATTAGTATTTTTAAAAGTAGCTTAGATAGTTATTCTTATTATTTAATAATTTAGAACTTAGATAGTTTATTAAATTACTATTATAAGTATACTTATTAGGTTTTACTTAAAACTTTAAATTTCTTTTACTTTTCTTTACATAGAAATTATTTAAAAAATAAGAAATAATTAATATTAATATTATTTCTATTTTTAGTATAGTAAGTATAGTTAATATAAGGTTTATAAATTTTATTATTATTTATTAGGTTTACAACTTATATTAAGTTATAAGATTTTAAAATTATGTTCTAAGTACTATAGTATAAGTTTACTTAACTTTTTCTACTTAAAACGTTACTAGTATAGTAATTATAGGCTAGAAAAAAAAATAATTATATTTATATAAGTATAAATAGTTACCTACTAAAGTTAAAAAAAAAGATAATATATATTTTAATAGTTATATAGTTAAGATAAGTAGGTATAAGTAATTAATAATTATATATTAGAGAAAAAAATAAAAATAAAATAAAATAAATACTATAATTAAAAAAATAGACTACTTTATATACTTATACTCTTTACTTTATTTACTTTCTTAATTTAGTTTTCTTTATATAGTCTAACCTTATAGCTATTAAATCTATATTTATATTTATAAAACGTAAAGTATTTCTTACTACTAACTTTAATAATTTATAGTAGTTATGTAAAGTATATAAATATAGCTAAAAAATTATAATATATAAGTATTACTCTATTTTTTTTGTAGAGTTTTTACTACCTATAGCGTAGATATAATTCTAAAATTAGTAAAAGTCTATTTTAAAATACTAGCTTATAACAAAACTTTTAAAATATCTTTTTTTATTTTTTTAACTTTTATAAAAAAATATTTAGGTAAAATAGTTTTTTTTAAGTATAAAAAAGTTTATATAGTAGAAATATTTTTTACTATTACTTTTTACTATTTTATAATAGTACTATAAGAAATTAGAACTTTATTTTAGGTCTAAAATTATATATAAGCTATATTAAATTATAGCTTATTTTTTTTATTATAACCTTTTTAAGAGGTAGGTTATATAAAATATATAGCTAATAATTAATTCTAGTACTTAATAAGCTATATATACTTAAAATATTTGTTAATTCTAATTTAGTTACTAATAGCATTTAAACTAGTAGACTAAATAGGCTAGAAAATAGTAAAAAGAGTAAATTTAACTATTTTACTAAAATAAACTAAAAAAAATTTATTATAGCTATACTAAAAAAGAAGAAGAATAAAATTATTAGGCTTATTACTTTTATATTATAAATTTATAGTTAAGAATAAAAAAGATACTTATTTAAATTAACTAGTACTAAAAATACTTACTTATTTTATAGAGAAAGTTAATAAAGTAATTCCTAGTATAGTATTTCTTAAGATATAGTAAAGCTAGAAAAGTAAAAATAATAGAAAGAAATTTTTTTAATTAAATATATTATATATTAAAGAGTATAAGCTTTTTTATATTATATAAATTTTATTTTATTCTATTATAGAATTAATACTATATACTTTCATTATAGTAGTTTTTAATATTTAGTTAAAAAACCATATTTCTATTATTTAAAAATAATTTAATATACTATTCTAGTTTCTATTCTTTTTTTTATATATACTAAATTAGGCCTTTACTTAAACTTAATTTAGTTTAAAAAAAGGATATAAGTTATAGAATATAATATATAAAACTAAATTATAAAGTATAGCTAGTAAAATAATAACTAGATTTTATACCTAAGTATAGTAATAAAAAATAAATCTATTTTCTCTTATTTCTTTTTATAATTTATTATACTAATAGTACTATATTAGTACTCTGTAGCTGTTACCTAACTATATTATATAATTCTATATATATATTTCAGATCTTCCACTCTTTTTAAGAGATAAACTTTAATTTTATTTTATTTTATATACAGAGATTACTATACTGCTATTAAATTTTATTATAATTATATTTTATTTTACCTAAAGCTATAATTTTCCGTTTATTAAAAAATAAAGTATTTTTATAATTAGCTTTAGTAAATAAGTTTAAAAGTAGGTTAAGCTTAACTCTAGTTTAATTATAGTAATAACTATTAAAATAGAAAGAAAAAAGATAATAAATTAATATTTTAGCTAAATTAGGTTACTCTTATTAAAAGATTATAATAAGTAAGCTAAAGAGGTGTAAAGATAGGATTATAAATAATAAAAGTAAATAGAAAAAGCCCTAAAGTAGTATATTAGAAAAGAATTAAAATAAAGTATAAAAAAGATATACTAAAAATAAGAATTAAAAGTTATCTAAATTAAATCTAACTAATGCTATTAAATTACTAGATTCTTATAAAAGTTATATTAATAGTATTGTAGCCTTTTATAGTAAAAAGAATAATAATGCGGAAACTAGAAAAGTTACGTAGCATATTAGCTAATTAGAGAGAGCGAGTTTTTAATTAGTACCTAAAGATAAGATATAGGGAGTAGGTAGGCGAAGTGTAGAAAGGAGTAGGCCGCTTGGCAGCAGAGACACCGGGGTTAGGTTAGAGGATTAAGGGAAAGAGATGAGGAGAAAGCCTGGCAACGAGAGGATGAGCATTTTATAGACGTCAAAAGCGGCGGGTTGGCGAGGAGCGATGCCCGATATGGATAAGCGCAGGGACTGCGCTAAACCCGAAGGGGGAGTCCCTGGACAGAGATTACTAGTGTATGGTACTTGGGAAGCTATTTCCCTTGCACATTGTCATAAATACTACATCAGAACAAAGCACAGCAGTATTAAAGCACTGACTATGCAGACTCTCAACATTGTCTAAAATTCAATTCCAAGCTAGCACAATTCGAAACTCCATGCCCCAAGCCCAACAAGAAGAAAACAGCAGCTTCATAGCTGGCATAAGAAGTAACAGCTCCCCTCCACCCTTACTCCACAAATATTTTGATACTAAATATGTCTTTTCCTAGTTCCTCTCACCGCGCTTAGAAAGAGGAGCTTCACCAGTAGAACACCCCAAACGAGCGTGTCCTAAACCCAGTCGGGATCCTAGATTCCACTGTAATCGGTCAGCTGAGGGTGTCATGTATTACATAAGCTGACAATGCAAAATTAGGCCCGTATCTCTATTAGTGAGACGAGCCTTTCCAGCGAAATGCCAGCCGAGTTTGGAACGTTTTGCACCAAGCGCAAGCACCGGATATTCAGCCTTCCTCCTTCGCGTATAGTCACTAGCGAAATCAGCCTCCGCCTGGAGTGAGATAAGAAACATTTCCCGCTCCTTGCCAAGGCGCTTCTTTATGAAGCTAACTCAAATATGGGTATATATGTTAATCCCGGGAATTGCTGTTTTTAGGGGGTAATCGTACTTTACCATGTATTACCAACCCTTCCTTTACTCCACGGTACATGTATTCTACAACTGGTTATTAAGCCATACCATGTGTCGCCAGAGTTGATTGGTCCGCGTTGTACTTTGCTTGGCAAAAGTTTCATTCACGTGTAGTAAAAGGCGTCCATACCAGCCCAACTGAAAATCTTTTTCCACTCTGTCTTTAACCTTGTCGCTTCTTCCCCTGGTTCTCTCCGTCCCAGTAATACCCCTTAAGTAAATGAAATCAGAGACAATACCCAGAGTTCTACTGCCACATAACGTACAAATTACTTATTTTATGGCTTCCCAAGTTTCGAGAGGCTAAAACTTCAAAGTAGGCAAAATGTCCAACCCTAAAGACTACACCGTTGGCTGGATATATGCCGTGACTACGGAGTATGTTGCCGCGCGGGCGTTTCTGGACAAAAACCACGAAGGGCCGGAATACGTGTCTCATCGTGATAATAACACTTACACTTTGGGCAAAGTTGGGAAACATAACGTCGTCGTCGCCGTTTTGCCCGGCGGAGAATATGGCACTACTTCGGCAGGAGGTGTTGCAAGAGACATGCTGCACAGCTTCCCAAATGTCAGAATCGGTCTAATGGTCGGTATTGGCGGCGGTGCCCCAAGCCGAAAGCATGATATCCGTCTGGGCGACATCGTGATCAGCTCCACACGTGATGGGAAGGGCAGCGTGTTCCAGTACAACTATGGCAAGATGATACAAGACCAGACTTTCCAGCATACGGGCTTCCTGGATCAACCACCCACTTTACTGCGCACGGCGGTAAATGGCCTCAGGGCGCAGTATGAGGAAGAAGGCCATCGGCTTGAGGATGCCATCAACAAAATTCTCGAAACGAATCAAAGACTTCGGCAGAAGTACAAGCGGCCAGGCCCAAGAAGTGACCGGCTATATAAATCCGGAATTATTCATCCGAGGAACAGCGAAGACAGCTGCACAGATATCTGCGGGGATGATCCATCAAACTTGATATATCGACATGAACGAACCGAGGATGAAGATAACCTGGCGATCCACTACGGTTTGATTGCTTCAGCAAACCAGTTGATGAAGGATGCTACGGTCCGAGACACTCTTGCAAACGAACATGACGTTCTCTGTTTTGAAATGGAAGCGGCTGGTCTGATGAACCACTTCCCCTGTCTGGTTATTCGTGGTATCTGCGATTACTCCGATTCTCATAAGAATAAGGAGTGGCAAGGATATGCAGCAATGGCCGTGGCCGCATATGCTGAAGACCTTCTCTGTCAAATTCCCCCCACCAGGGTAGAGGCTGAGAAGAGGATAAATGATATTGTTTCTTCTAGTTAGTTAACCCAAAGGCTTACGTAAGGACAATATAGTTAACGAATTCTAAGTTGAAGACGGCTTGAATCAAGTCCGAAATGCTGTCAAAAACGACAAAATTGAGCACTGGCTTTTACCCCCTGACCCCTCATTTAATTATAATAAAGCGCTATAGCAACGCCACAAGGACTCAGGATTGTGGTTCCTCCATAGCGATGCCTTTATTAAATGGAAGACACTAGCAAGTTCATTTTTATGGCTTCATGGCATCCCTGGATGTGGTAAGACGACTCTTAGCTCCACCATCATTGAGGATCTCAAGAGTACCACCTCCAACTCTCAACCCCTCCTCTATTTCTACTTCGACTTCAATGATACCAGCAAGCTATCGCTTGAGGGCATGATCCGCTCGCTCATCAGCCAGCTTTACTTTAAGCAGGAAGATACTCAAAAGCAGTTAGATTCGCTCTACTCAGCTTGTGAAGGCGGACGTCGACAGCCAGCAATGGAGTCATTGTGCAAGAGATTTCTGCACATGATACAGCAATTTGATGAAATCTGGATCGTACTGGACGCTCTTGGTGAATGCCGTACCAGGGAAGGGAACTGGACGGAAGGGTTACTATCATGGATGGAATACCTAAGCACAGAGTTAACGAAGGTCCACCTCCTCGTTGCAAGTCGCCGAGAAGAAGACATTGAATCAGCAATAACCAAACGGGTTCATGCTAAAGACATTGTGTCCATTGAGAGCGGCCTTGTTACTGACGATATCCATGCATATGTTCGTACGAGTGTTAGAGAGGATGACGGCCTCAGCAGATGGCAGACCTGCTAACAATCAGTCAATCAATCCAAACCCCTTATTAATTGATTGATTGCTCGTCGTCGGCCTCCTTAATTGATTGATTGATTGTTCAGCTAAAATCCTCGGTAATTGATTGATACTTGATTGCTTGATTGCTAGAGCTTACTAATACATATATTTTGCTAACCTATGTAGTAGACTAGTCCTCATCGCCCGAGTCCTCATCCCATATGTAGTTGTCGGTGTGTGCAGCTACTATCAGGTCTTCAACAATAGTCCCTTCTAGTGTAGTCGTCAATTTGGCTGCGAATTTGTTAGTAAATAGACCACGTACGCATGTAATTACATACCTGCTTGCTGTCCCCAGGGCGTCTTCATCCACGCCTTACTACATATGATAGCAGCTATTAACTAGGGCTTCATCTGCATCCTTCTAACCTCTAAAAGATCGCCAAGCTCACTAAACATACGCTCGCAATCAGCGCTTGATGCAGGTATTATAAGGATATCAAGAGCCATCTTTGATAGACGTGGAAACTCTGAAGCCTGGCTTAACCAGTATTGAATTAGGTCTCTGGCGTAGGGGTGTTGCGCATCAATAGGCTTTAACTTCGCCCACTTCTTATACTCATCATCCTTGTTGTCGCCATGTTCCACCTCATCTCTTGGAGCAGTGTATTTTGTAATAATCTCTGAGATCTCGTCGTTGACTCGCAGGCGCTTCTTTGGAGGTGGCAGATGTTAATTAACTCTATCGTCATAATAGAGAGCCCACAAAGCTTTAAAAGCCCTATTAAGTTTGTGTAGCCACTTAGGCTTATCCTTCTATGTATTCTTGTAGTATAGCTTGTACGAAGGATATAGAAGGACAGCTGCATAATAGGCTGGTAAATTATTAAGCTTTGTGTAATACTTATTTAGCTTACTCTACTTAAGGTTAATATTAATTTTATAGTAATTCTCTAGTAAGTAGAGTAGGTTATAGTTAACTTTACCTAGCCAATTCTTTTTAGTCTTATATAATTATAAGATAGAGTTAAAGGTAGGTATAATTTCTTAAATTATACTAAATTAGCTAAATTTATTTCTCTCTTTAAGCCAACGTGTAGCATTCTTAAGAAGCTTAAGAAATTTAATATATTAATTAATAATCTGCTAATTATATAATGTAAGCTTATTATTATTTATTTAGTAAGATATATTTAGCTCTTTAGTATTTTTTTACTTAGCATATTAAGCTACCACCTCTATATAATACTAATTAATATAATAGTTAATATATATATTAAAAGTATCTTGTATTTTAACTTTATAGTAAAAAAACTTAACATAAGAATTCTAGCAAGTCTAAATAGGCTTTTTAATTAATTTTAGCTTAGTATTAAAATATAGAGTCTTTTAAAACTTTTTAATTTTTATATACTACTATAAAGTTTTAATGTAATTAATAATATTAAAAAATGTACTTAAAGAATTTTTTTATGCTACTTCTTTAAGAGCTTCTTTTTTTTAGGTATTTACGTATCTTTATTATTAAAAGACTTTTTATTAACACTAAATATTATTACTTAGCTTGTAAGATTAATTAAATGTAGTATATAATAAAGTTAATAAAGCTAGGTAAAAAATTTATATATTATTATAAGTTACTTAATAGTAGTATTATTAAATATAAAGTAGCTAATCTACTTTATATAAAGCTTAAAGGTCTTAAATATCTATTATATAATTTTAGTAATCTTCTTACTTAAGTGTACGCTAGTAAGTTAAGGAAGTATAATTAAGTACTTTTTAATATAGCTATCTTATAAGAAATAGCATATAAAAATCCCTATAAATACTTTCTTACCATCTTGTGTTATCTAATTATTAAAGGTTATATATATAACTAATAGTAAATTAGTAAGATTCTAGTATATAACAGGTATTAAGGCTTTATATTATAAAAGAATGAAACACGTTACTAATTAGTAATTCACCTAGAGAATAGATTTAGTAAAAGAATTAATTAAAGCTATCAGCTCACAGAAGGCAGGAGACTTAAATTTACTAAGTAGGTAGTTATTTATAAGTAACTAATATATAGCGTGTGTACGGAAGGCCTGTATGTTAAATCCTTCTATCTTATTAGTAATCTCTTAAGCTACATTAATCCCCCTGTGCTGTAGATATTAAACTAACGATTATTAGCCGTCACGCTGTTAAAGGACTATCTTGCCCTTCTTATTAAAACCGTAGCTAGCTTTCATCTGTATAAGATGTGCAGCAGCTGAAGAAGTTGATGACGTAGTATTATACCTGCCCAGGCGCCCCTAATTAATTAGCTTCTTCTAATGACAGAACCTATAGATAAAGAAGAATTGATCAGGGTTCTTCCGGCTCTGACAGTGATATCCGTGGCGATATATTTAGCTTAGGGTCCTTAGCAAGCGAACGCGCGCATTTCTATAGGTCTGGCAGCCGTTTCCAGTCAATCCCGTCGTAATTGAGACCATCTGGCTCATCTTCATCTAGTGTTAAGGCGTCATCGGGCTCGGGCTCGGTGGGTGCGACAACTTGGGTGGAGGGAGCCGTGGAGGCTGCAGGAGACCCCGACAGCTGTCGAAGACCTAATTTAAAGGCTTTAGTACACTCACCCGACATATTTTGAAGCAACTCCGAGATGAATTGGGTCGGTGGTTGATGAGATATTAATTTTGAAGTAATTGGCTGATCATGAATATGGCTAGGTGCAGATGCAGGAGCAGGTAAGCGAGAGCAAGCTAGCCCAGCTAGGTAATTAGATGTTGCCTATCGACTTCTGACAGCTTGCTACTCCAGAAAAACATCACCAGCTTGCCCCTACATACACCTGAACAGCCTCACCTTACAATCAATCAATCAATCAGGGCTCTCTTCGATTGATTGATTGCATAAAAGCGCAGGTCGAGGATTGATTGATTGATTGCTAACATAAGCAATCAAGCAATCAATTCTTGGCAGTCCGACTGATTGTTAGCAGCTCTGGCAGATGGCGATCTCGACCAGACGTCCAGGAGGAGATCGAGAGCGGGCTCATGGAGAAAGCCAATGGAATGTATGAACTCCAAGATTCCGCATTGCTCGGCTTATTCTCAGCATAGAAAAGCTAAGATGTTATAGGTTCCGATGGGTGGCGTGCCAGCTAGACGCCTTAAAGAATTGCTATGATTATCCTGAACTCTAAAATGCGCGCTCTTCCTTACCGAATACATTAGACGAAACCTATGCCCGAATACTTAATGCAGTTCCTCATAAATCTAAGGCTATAAGAATTCTACAATTCTTAGCCTTCTCCGAACGACCTCTACTAATTGAAGAGGCTGTTGACGCAATAGCAGTGGGCACCGAATGTGAACCTTGGTTTGACCCAAGAAACAGAATGCCCGAGCCTAAAGAAATTTCGAGATATTGCTCAGCCTTGGTGGTTGTTGTGCCCAGAAAGGTTCGGCAGAATAATCGAGTCGAGGAAGTAGTGAAAGAACTTCAATTGGCACATTTCTCAGTCAAGGAGTATCTAATATCTGACAGGCTAGAGGAGGATTGGGCACAATCTTTTCAGGAGACCACTGCCAAAGCGTCGATTGCAAGAGTTTGCCTAGCATATTTGTTGCACTTGGACCGAGCCCTTCCAATGCAGGAGATAAGAAAGATCTTTCCATTGGCGCAGTATTGTGCGAAGTCCTGGATGAGCCACGCTGCAGCAACTAAAGGCAAGGATGAGATATTAGAACGATTTATCACGGAGATTTTCTTCTATCGTAGAAGGTCATATGAAAACTGCTACCATCTTCATAACCCAGATCGGCTATGGGACAACGACTTAGATAACAAAGAAGAACCGCCTGCTCCATTATACTACGCATCGATTGGGGGCCTAAAAAGTGCAGTGGAGTTCCTAATAGATCGCGGTGCCGACGTCCACGCCCAAAGCGGAGAGTACGGCAATGCTCTCCAGGCTGCTTCTTCGGAAGGGTACGAGAAGATCGTCCAGATACTGCTGGACAAGGGCGCCGACGTCCACGCCCAAGGCGGATTCTACGGCAATGCTCTTCAGGCTGCTTCTTCGGGAGGCCACGAGGAGGTCGTCCAGATTCTGCTAGACAAGGGCGCCAACGTCCACGCCCAAGGCGGAAAGTACGGCAATGCTCTCCAGGCTGCTTCTTTTGGAGGGCACGAGAAGATCGTCCAGATTCTGCTTGACAAGGGCGCCAACGTCCACACCCAAGGCGGAAAGGACGGCAATGCTCTCTGTGCCGCTTCTTCGGGAGGGCACGTGAAGATCGTCCAGATGCTGCTAGGCAAGGGCGCTGTCAGTAACTTTGGTCTCTCTCCAGATACAGATGCTTGCCGTCCGGCGGAAAGGCGACGGCGGTGAGGGAGCCCGAAAGACCCTCGAGCGTCTGCGGCGCCGCTCCATGCTGCTACTAGAGCGGTGCTGCAGACGTTCGAAGTTGACGCCGTTGTTCGAGCACTTTGGAAATCTGTCAGACTTCTTCCCCGCCCACCTCTATTTCCAAGGATGACTTCTTTAGGTGCTCGTCTGGCCGATGCTAATTCGTTTGGTGGAGGCTCACTAGCGTCAAACGGGCCTGCAGGGGACACCAAACTCAGCTGAGGCTATTCACTGTCACCGAGTAGCGCTCTTGTCATCAAGTAGTGCTCTCGCCATCTCTCACTTCTAGCCTTCATGGCGTCAGCAGATTGTGTACTCTTCTACGTACGCTCTTACGTACAATCCACCTCGATTGTGTATATAGATCGAGTCTTCCACTCATTTAATTAATTATGGGTTGCTACATTGATTCCCTGCACTCGGTTACATTCACAGCCATACAAACACGGTCATTCAACCAATTCTTGGCGTTTTGAAGCTGTTGAAGTTGTTCAATTATAATGGGGCTATAAGCGTTTCTATGAAACTAATTATCTAAAATTCTTGCTGCTTTGGGCGTAATTGCAAGCTATTTAGGTGATTCCTCCAACAATCGCCGTCGCAGAAGGGAAGTTGGCATATAGAACAGCCATAAATCATCTTTGTTGCGCATCGTTTTATTTGCTCATGACGAATTGAGTTAGTTGAACGTTCTTAGAGTAGCCTTCAAGGCATTCCAGCTTCTGCCTTACGAGCTACGAGCGTACACGCCTACAGTTGAGACTTTCCCGCAATTTTCAACTTCAATATTTCCGCACGCCGGTCATCACCGAAATCATTCTTTGACATCATCCCACTTATGTTAGAGGTGCCTAGCTGGCGTAGATTCTTTTGAGAGATACCATGTAGAATTGCGAAAGAATAGACTCTCTTCCACCGGACTCAAATATATAACGTTAAAATGAGGGCCTCATAGATGCTCATTCTGTGCCCACCAAAACGTACTGCTGGATCTTAGAGAGTCATGTTCCCTCCAATTCCCTCTCAAATTTGATTATTGCTGCTATCTCTAAGCTGAAGTTGGGGGTGCTCTTTACACTCAACGCCTCATGCATGTATCTGCAATGGCAACGAACGAAGATCTCAATTCTGACTCTCAGTACGTCTAGTATTACTATACTTTTATACATATCTCCCTTATTGGTCTGTCTCCACTGTTTATTCGACAACGAAACCATCCATACTTTGTGATGTTGCGTAATTAAGGGGCTTAGAGGGTAATGGTGTGTGCTGGGAAGGATAATCGGATGTCGAACATTAGTCGAAATTAGTTCAGCTTGTTAAGGAATTGGGCCTTGAGCTCTATGTCACCGAGTAGCGCTCTCGTCATCTCTCACATCTGGCCCTCACGACGTCAGCAGATTGCGTACCCTCCTACGTACCCTCTTACGTACCATCCACCTCTATTGTGTTTATAGATCGACACTTTCACTCATTCAATAGACCATGGACTGTTACACTGATTCCCTGCACTCGGTTATACTCTAGGGATGGCTGGATGTAACGCGTGGAAAGGCTAATGAATTAGTATGAAAGTGAATACAAGGGGCCCCGCTGTACCCATACCAAATTGTTTGTGTTCGAGCATGAATCGTAATTGAGCTCGTCGTTTCTATAACCGAGCAGTCAATCCATGTAGTAGAGGCCCCGTGATCCAGTAAGGGCTATCTAGATGATGTATATATATGTAAAGGAGTGGCTAGGTAGATGAGTGCCAAGCAGGCTACAAGTAGGCTGCAAAGCAGCTAGTGTAGGCAGAGGCAACTTAGTGTAGGCGGCGATGGACCAATGAAGGCTACGACACCAATCAGTGCTATTCGGTGACAGCTTCAGCCAAAGTCTACCAGAACCCAGGCGGGTACGTTGGCCTGCGAACTCTTGCTCAGGGGGCTACCTATTTTTTAAGGTGAAAAGAGAGTCCGAACGCAAAGGAAAACCGATGTAGCTACCTCCTCAATGCAGAGAAGGCGTGGTTGAATAATCCCTAAATCACTCCCGGGTGCACGATAGGAGCGAACCCAGCAATTCCTATAGGCGCAGTCCGGGCACACGCCAAGCAGTAGTGTGTAAAGCCACAAAAACGCCGGAATTTTAGGGTCCAACGCGATGCCACTAAATTAGTATTACTAATGAACTGATAGTATCCTTCGCGACAAGGGGGCCTGTTACAGGCAGAGAGTCAGAATCCGAGAGAAAGAGAAGTAGAGGAACAGCCTCGCCATCATCTACAAGCCATTTAAGGTGTAGCCACTGAGCGTTAGGCTTAGGGCAAACCCGTATAACATGCTCAAAAAAGTCCTGTCTGGTAGTATAGTGGGAACGGTTTATTAGCCTCCTTGGCGGCAATCTAGACCTGGAAGAGACTAACCATATCACGGCGGAGGTGAATAAGGTACCATTTAGTTGCATTAGCATTGGTAAGTCTATCTCCTTTCAGATGCTTCTAAGAGCAGGATACGCCAGGCTTTAGTTTCTGTTCCAATAACCCGCCTGCTCTTCCAATCCCGGAGTCTCGGCTTTTGGTACTCTTTGCAGGGACGAATGCTTCGTCCAGTCCGAAAACAGACTAAGGACAAGAGAGATAAAAAATTGTAAGAACTACCACTAGCTAGAGATATGGACACAATTTTATGCGGGGTTAGCTGATACTGTACATACGCCTGATTCAGGTTCCGATGTTTCACGACGTTGTGCCCGTTGTAGAAGGCAAACGAGTAGGAGCTGCTTTAGTCGATAACGTCTGCTAGCATTAGGATTTTCAGGCTAGATAAGAGGTCATGAACTATGCGCCACATTAGGATAACTACTACATTGCATTTTTGCCAATTACTACTGCAAGCATTCTGCTGCAGTAAGACTCCTTGCAATGCTGCAGAAATTGCCAGGAAAACGGAAACGGGGGACACAACGAAGTCAAAATATTCAAATTATGAAGATCTGTTTGGTGACCGTGTTACAGGTCTTTGGCGTCTAGTAAGCAGGCAAATACAGCTAGCAGCAGCCATGCTGCTTTGAGATATTCGATCCGGCGGTGGATGTCGGCTCTGAGGCTATTCCAGACAAGGTCGGTCGGTGTTATTATGGGTAGTAGATTGGGAATGAAGATTAAGTAGAAGATGTGTAGTAGATGGAAGGGATAGCAAGGGTTAGATTTAGCTCATTTCTTAATTTACCTAGGAAAACATTAGATGCTAAGCTTTTAGAAGACAAAGACCCTACGCTAAACGAGCCGTCTTGGGCCTGATAGTTACCGTTAGAGTATAATATTAATGCCTGTATTTAATCTTGAAAGTAGTTGTTGAATTTTTATTCATTATCTACTCCTGCCTACAACGACCTACCATTCTGCCCAACTACAGAAATTCGATACTACACGAGTCACATCTCGATGGCAACAATAAATCTACAATAATTAGTTATCAATCCACCTCTAAACCCATCTCTGCCTTTACCCCTTCCGCGTCCAGCTCCAAGCCCTCCACAACGCCTTGCTGGCCTTGGCCAAACTAACCCTAAGCTCTCTAATATTGAGACCAGAAAGCTATCGCGGCTGGGAAGACAGAGTGAAATTATTCTCAACATAATTCTAGAGCTCAACTACGGGCGACGGTTAGCGGGTGAAGTGACAAAACTAAATTTTCATCCGAACCCCCGCACACCTGCACCCCAACACTGCTCATCTATCCCCACCAAAACGCTATAATAATTATTATTTTACGTACGTACAAGCAAAATACTTCATCATGCCCGGTAAGACTCTTTTTTTGGCAATAATTTTCGTACGATAGCTAATGTACTATAGGTGGCCGACCCCAAATCAACCTGGATGAGTACCAACTCGAGATAGCTGCACTCTTTCATAAGGGTCTTACGTTCGAATAAATTGCTGAAAACCTCCGCGAACAATATAATCTTAATGTTAATATTCATACGATAAAAAGGCGTTTCAAGAACTGGAAGATAGTGCGGCGGCTCCCTACAGAGGTTGAAGAACAGGCTAAGAACCAAGTACAAGTACTGTTCTTTAAAGTCAGCCTTAAGGATGAGGATATGCTGTGTGCACTAAAAAACGAAGGCTTCCAAATTAGGAAATATACACTCATACGACTTCGTTTTGAGCTGGGTCTTCGGCGGCGGGTTTATAGGATTAAACAATAACAACAGGCTGATAAGCTCATACGAAGACTTATTGCCTAAGAGCTTAAAAAGAGGGTAATTAATAGATATAGACGAAGATATCTATATACCCATTTCCGGCAAAGAGGACATATTATTGCATAAGATTGATTATTCCGGGCCTATTGTATAATTAATACTAAAGCTGTAGAGCAGCAGAAAAGGGATCTCTAGCGCTACTAAGAAGAGTATATTATTCCTAGACCGAATTTCATCTAGTCTGTTAATGGTTATCTTAAGCTAAAGCTATATAGAGTAGAGATTTATACATGTATTAATGTATATTCATAATATATTATCCGAGTATACGTGGGAATCTCCGCCTGTATAGCTATTTTCTACCTTCAGTAATTTCTTAATACTTTAAAGAGTATACAGCAATAACCACGCTTTGTATGATTAAATTATAGAGTAGAAACTAGTATACTAGTAAACACTTATTATAAGCTTTAAGCTTTAGCTAAGCTAGGTCTTTAATTTAAAGACTACTACCTATATAGTACTGGTATAATAAATCAAAGAATTAAAGTCTAGTAGTAATAGTTATAAAAAGTCATTTTACTATTAGCAGGTAAGTATTTTCGTATGATTATTTAATCTCCTAAATATCTAATAGAGAATAGAACTACTTCTAAAGTCTTTAGTCTTAAGGTTTTTTTTTTAAAAAGATAATTTTACTTATCAAGTCTCTCTTTACACTCTTTATATTCTAATTATCTGAGAAGAAATCTATAACTTCGTATGATTTTAGAACTTATATTTAATTTAAAAGTAGAAGAACTAACTTAACGCTGTTATTAATAAGCTGTATATACTTTATAACTACTTAGAAAGCCATATATAGAACTAAAGGTTATTTTTTAATTATAAATAACTTTATATAATAAAGAGTAGTGTTAAGAATTAAGTAATTAATATATATTTTTTACCTAAAATATTTGAATAAGGCTAAAGTGTACTTTACTTTTTAAAATTTAATTTAAAATCAGCTACTTTATCTTCTTCTGAAGATTATATAAACTTATTTATTAGTATATATTTTTAACTCTAGTAAAAAGCTTAAGAATATATTTAGACTAAGTTTAATCCTCTATTTTCTTTTCTTATAGTACTAGTTAGGGTATGAAACTAACAGGTAAAAACTTTACATATAATTATATATATAAAAATAATGTATTTAAGATAATCTAGTAGTTATATAATTTATTAATTTTAAAATAAATATAATTAATAGTGTTAATATATTACTTAATTTAAATTTAGTTTAACTCTTTACTTAAGCTATAATTTACTTATAAATCTTTAAATTTTATTCTTATTTTATTACTAATTTTGTTAATTTGTATAATGTTAGTAATTTATAATAAGAAATCAAAATATCTCTATATACTACTCTAAAACAAGAAATCTATATTCTAAATTTTATTTTATGTCTTTTATTTAAACTACAGTATTTAGCTTTAACCTATAATTTTTATATAATTTAAAAGAGTTTAGCTAATTGTAATTAATAATACACTAAATTTAGAAATAGTAAAAAAAGGTATATTTATTTTTAATTATAATAATACTACTTAATTAGTTTACTATAGGTTATATAATATTATAACTAGTTATATTAGTTATAATTTAGTATAGAGCTTAAAGCATAGCTAGCTTACACTTAAGCTATATACTACTTTATTTAAAGGCGAGCTTTTTTTATATCTCTTTTCTCTTTATTTTAGTATAACTAAAATAGAGCTAATTTATTCTAATAACTTATATTTAAGCTATAATATATAAAAACTAAGTCTATTATTATATTACACTAAAATCTTTCTAACTTAGCTAGATAATAGTAATATAATATTAAGATTAAACTATATAATTAACTTAAGTATTTAGTTTATTAATAACTATACTTAAAAAATTAATGACATGACTATACTAAGTTATTAGTTTATTAATTATATAATTTTCACTAAAAAGTTTTATAGTAGTAAGTAATTAAAACTCTAAGTAATAGTCTATATAAGTTTTATATAGTAGGTCTTAAAAGTAACTTAGTAAGTAACTAAAAAACTTATAGTAGTAAATAATATACTTATTAAATTAAAAAAAAGCTATAAGAGCTTTAGTAAATACTTTTCTAAACTATTTTCTTTTTACTAAATAATTTAATTTCTATAAGTATTACTAGTTTATTTTCTTTATACTAGAGAATTAACTAATTATTTTATTTTACTAGAGACTAAAAGCACTATATATATATGAAAATAAATAGATTAAAACTATAGAAAAGCTTTTTATACTAGAAATAAGAATTAATTCTAAAGTAATAGCTACTAGTAATAACTATATATTTATTTCTAAGTTACTTAAGTGTACTATTATGTATTACTTTAATAATATATTTTATAAGTAAGCTAAATAAACGGGTGAGTTAAATACTTTACTAAGACTCTATTAAAATACTATTATTCATAGTACTATTACTTAATAGTACTATTAGTTATAGTACTATTTTTATTACTATTAGATTTTATAGTATTATATTTATTAATTTTATATGTTTGAGCGTTATGCCTAATCTTACTATAGTTACTATAATATCTTTAAGTTAATTTAGCTTTATTTACTCTTACCTTACTATAACCTTTCTTATTACTAAAACTTATAGTAGTAGGGTTTTTAGTAGATTTATTTTAGTTAATACTAAAGCTAAGTACTTTTCCTTTCTAGATACGCTTTCTTTTATACTGCTTTTATTAAAATATAGTCTTATTAGCCTTTTAAGTTAGTAACATAATCACGTATAAGCATTATCTTTTAAGCTATTATAAAAATGCCTTTAATAAGCTGCTAGTATCTATTCTTTAAAGATAAAAAAAAGCTACCTAACTTATTAGTAATTAGCTTTGTTTGTAACCTAAATTTATAATAGTTCTTTAGAGTTTTTAACTACCAGGTGACCTCTATGTTAATAGGTAGTATAAACGTACATAATTAAATATCAAGCTTTAATATTACTTTATCTAGATTAAATAGAACTAGGCTAGTGCTTTAAAAGCTTTCTTAAATATTACTCTTAGTAATTAATACATTAAATGCGTCGCGGAAGGCTGGTAAGAACTTTAGTTTAGTAATATAATTAAATTAGTTATATATTAGCTTCTTAACTTAGCGTTTATAGGCCCTCTTTAAAAGCCAAAAACAACCCACATCTAGTAACTATAGAATGTGTGATGAGTATACTAGTATATATAGAGTAATAATCTTATTCTCCTTATAGTATTCTGTAAATGCGAGAGAGTTATGGCTCTTATAGCTATTAATAATTAACAAATAGTATATACTAACACTATACTTCTTTATACACTTATTAAAGTGCTTTAACCACGTGAGACTAAGCTTATTAATTATCTAGCTATTATTAGAAATACTAAATTACTATTAACGTAGTATACTAAGTTCCTGGTACTAAGCAAAGAGATAATTCTTACTCTTATAAATAATAAAAAGTAGAATCACGTACCTTAGTGTGCTAATAGCTAGGATTATTATAACTTACTTATAATTACCTAACTAGAAAGCCTTTAGTTAATGCCGTTTCTTAAAGCCTATAATAATCTTCTACTAAGTTATTATGCCTATCTAGAAGCTAGATTCATTAAAGTTATAGGTATCTTTATTCTATATACTATACTTAGTTTTTATATTACGTATAAGGTTGAACTAGCCTTATATAATTACTAGTTCTTCCTATTTATAATACTAATAATTAAGCTTCTGATTGTACTTTATTTAAATCCCTAGTATATACTTAATAAAGGTGTGTGGCTAATTTATATCTACTAGACTTATTTCTTACTTAGCTAGAAGTTTATTAGCTATCTCTTAAACAGCATTAAGCGGAGAGGCAAATTCTCTTAAATCTAGCTTAAAAATATACTTCTTTATTACCTCCTCTTCAGAAACCGTAAGCTTTATTAAATTAGGTGTGATATTATATCATAAGGTAATTCTATTACGTTATATTTTTAGGCTTATAAGGGGTATATTATAGATATATATAGTATTTTAGAGACTATAGATTTAGCCTAAATTAAGAGCCTAGATAGCAAGCTATATTCTAGCTTCTTAAGAAATCGATTTTAGGTTAGTGGGTACTATAATAGTACTGTAGATTAAAGTAGTATTAAAGTCTTAATAAAGTATTCAGCTCACCCGTTTATTCAGCTTACCTATAAAATACGTTAATATAATTAAAAAAAATTATACTATTAAAAAGCTTTATATTTAAGTATAATATAATAAGAAATTTTTTATAACTATTATTAAGAGCACTACTTAAGAAACTAATATTTATAAGTTTTAGAAAATAGAGATTACACTTTTTATTTTAATAACTTTTAATTAAGTAATAATTACTAGTAATCTAAAGTATAACTATTTTAAAGTACTTACATATTATAACTATACTAATATACTAGAAAAAGTACTTAATATAGCTAAAACTAAGTTTAATAAGACTAGAAATAAGTTTACTAAGCTTTATTAGCTATTAAATAACACGCTTAAGCGTATAGTGAATTAAGAGAATAAAATTAAAATACTAAAAATATAAATAAAAAAACCTATACATAATATATACTTTTTCTTTTTTGTAAAAGTTAGCTTAGTATTATTATTAATATTAATAAAGAAAATACACTTTATAGCTCTATTATAAACTTTTTAGAATTAGGCTAGCTATATAGTTATAAGACCTAATAATAGTTCTAATATAAAAAATCTTAGTAACTAAACTCTTTAAGTATTACTTTATATACTAGCTATTTTATTAGCTATACTTACTATAAGTAGCTATTAAAATAATAGCTACTTAATTTAATTTCTTAATTTACTAATACTTAAGAATAGTAAAAACGTTACTTTTAATTAATAGAGGGATATCCTAGAGAATAAAATATATACTAACTAAAACTAGTTTACTAGAGCTAGTAAGTAAGCTACTTAAAAGAATATTATCTCTTATATATACGTATATAAAGGGTTCTGTTAACTAGTATTTTTTAATACTTATATATATAATAAAAGAGAGTAAGTAGTTAGTTAGCTACTAGTATATAACAAATTACCTAAAAAGAATATATAATAACTTATATAAGAAATTTAATATTTACTATAATTTCTAAAAGTTCTACTTTAGAGATTCTGTTAACTTTATTATATTTTAAAGTAATTTCTTTTACCTAGCTTAAGAATACAGCTTGCCTATAAACTAATAAATAGAATATTTTTATAAAAAGCTTTTAAATACTCTACATATATAAATAGGTATCTATTAATAATAGTATTATAACTAGTATAATAAGTATATAAACTTAAGATTTTACTAAAAAGCTAGCTTTTAGCACTAAAAAAGCTATTAAGTAAATTAATAAAAGAACTAGAAAGACTTAGCTACTATTAACTTAATAGTTTTATTTAAAAGTTAAGTACTTAATTTATATAGTAGCTATTATTATTCTACTAATACCTATTTTTAAGCTTGCTAGTTACTATAATTATAAGAAATTTAGTTACTTTATAAAAGATTACTAACTACCTATCTAAGCTATAGCTAAAGTAATTAAACTTATAAATACTAATAAAAAGCTTTATTTACTTTAGAATACTAGTAATAATAAGAAGTTTTAGCTTATTATAAAGAAACTATTAGAAAAAAACTTAGTTTAAAAGAAGTTTTTTTTTAAAGTTATTTTCTAAAGCTACTAACTAGTTTAACTTTTATTAACTACTATTTAATAAACTAGCTTTTACACTACTTTACTATATTTTTACTAGTAAACTAATTATTAAGTTAAGTAGTTTTTTTAATACTAAAGCTAGTAGTTTTATTTTAATACACCTAAAGTATATATGTACTATTAAGAAAAAACTTAAGATAAAAACTTACTAGATAACATCTATTCTTTTAGCTAGCTATAATAGTAGACTAAATAAATAAATAAATAAATACTTTTAAGCTAATTTAATACTAGATAACTACTACCTATTAATTTATTTTATTTTCTATAATATTAGCTGCTATAATTTTATAATTAGATATAAACTGTTTAAAAATATAAGTACTTTAATTAATTATAAAAAGTAAGTACTTAAATAGTTAGATAATACGCTAATTAACTATAAGTATAATTTCGTTTTTTTAATAGAAAATTTATTAACTAAAATTAACTTCTTATACTAAGCTAATACTAACTAATATAATAAGCTAATAAATATAGTAATTTTATAGTATACTTATAAGCTACTTTAGTACTTACTTTAGTAGATAATATAGTAAGAAAACTTTAGGAAAATAGAAAAATAGCTTTATTTATAATAGTAGCTAGAGCTAAATAAATAAACTTTTTATTTTTAGTCTATTTTATATAAAAACCTCTTTAAGGTAGGCCTTAAAATTAATATTATAAAAGCTATTATCTTTATAATATATATTATAATATAGTTTTATAGAAATTATTACTTTTAAGCTTATTTAAATTAAGTACTATATAAAGTCTTTATACAGACTATATGGGCCTCCTTATCTCTAGAATTTTATATATATTCTATTTATAGTCTCTATACGTAGCTCTGTAAGCTATATCTTATATTTATTTTATACTATATACTATTATTATAGTTACTAATCTTGTCTATATTTTATTGTTTTTTAATATTATGTAGTTTTACTTTTATATATTAGCTTTATAATCTTTATTAGTTTTATAGAATAAAAATAAATTCCTATAATTTACACAAGAATAATTATAAGAATAGCTAGATTATATTATAGTTCTTTATAGTATTTATAAAGGCTCACTATAGTAACTTATTATTACTATAGTAAAGATAATAAACTTCTATAAGTAAATTATAATACTTAAGGAAGTTTATAGCTACTAGAAAAAAAAGTTATAAAAAGTCTAAAAATAGATTACAGACTTATATGTATAGCTATAGTCTAAAAGTTTAATACTTATTATTTTTATTATTTCTACTACTTTTGCTATCTCTGCTTTTTTTATTATTTTTATTTTTATTTTTATCTCTATTTCTATTACTATTCTAACTAAAACTATATTACTTATAACTATTTCTTCTTTATTTACCTTTATTTTGTCTCTAATTTGTACTTTTTCTGAATATCTACTTAACCCTAATAGGTTTAGCAGTAACTAAAATAACCTTTAATACTTTATAATATAAATTTATATAAAGATAATTATAAATTAAGACTATTTTCTTACTGCTAAATTCTATATAGCTTACGTAAATAAATAACTTAAAGATATACTATATAAGTAAGTTTTTCCGTATATTACTAATAGTATCTATTATTTATTAGATTACTTTATAATACTAGAAATCTTAGAGTGAACCTATAAAGACTTAAATTAAGCTTATAATATTTAACAAAATCTGTTTAAACTCTACTAGAAGAACTAAGAATTTAGTGTCTTTCTAGCAGAATTCTAATAATTAGCTTTTAAATTTAGTTTATCTAAAGACTCTTTACTAACTCTTTTAGAAAATATTATTTCTAAGAAATTATAGAATATACTATTTTATAATCTACTGCTAAATTATTAGTACTATTTACTAGTTTATTATTTATAAGACTTTAAGAACTGCTACTGCTATTATAATTTAATTACTTTTATAAATAGCTATAAAATCTATAATTTTTAGTTTATAACTTAAAAGTATATTACTTTTTATTAACAGCTATTTCTGCTATCTTTATTGCTAAATCTATAAATCTAAGCTACTACTATTAACTAAATTTCTTAAGCTAGAGCTATAAGAAATGTTGTGAATATTATTACTATAGCTTAAAAAGTTATTTTATTATCTACTACTCTTACTCTAATACCTGCTAGTTTTAAAGTATTTTTATTTATATACTGTTTAGTTTACTATCTCTATTTTCTATTTATTCTTTTACCTACTTCTATACCCTATTATATGCTCTATTATATAGTCTAGTAAAAGTCTTAAGCTATAGTTAAGTTTTATTCTAGCTTTAGAATTATATTTCTATAAAATCTCTACTATCACTATTTATAAGATATTAATTAAAAAAGAGTTTAATTTATAGTTTTATAGTTTTATACTACCTATTAAACTAACTTTTATTACTACTAGATATTTAATATAGTTTATTAGTTATATTATTATTATCTATAGCCTTATTAATAGTAGAGCTAAAGAAGACTTTGTTAACTAAAATTAAACTATTTTTATAGACTTTTAGCTAGAATAGCTAAAGAGACTATTTTATCTTAATATTATAAATAAAACTAAGTTTTATAGTAGACCTATTACCTTATATATTACTATAAGACTTTATATTAATAACTATACTAAAATAATTTATTTATTTATAACTATTTTAGGGTTGTATTCTATTATGCTGGGAGTATACTAGCTATAGTACTATAACTTTTAAATTAACTAAACTATAAATACTCTTATATTTAATAGCTTATTTTATTATAATTATTATGAAATTCTATCTACTCTAGCACGGACCTGTGAGGTTATTTTTATTCTATAAAAATTAATCTCTAAATCCTACTATAACTAGAAGGACTGTAGGAAGCTAAATATCTATTTTATATTTCTAAAAACTTATACTATATACGCTTATTATAGTAGCTACTACTTATTTACTATTTTTATAAAGGATATTAAGTAAGCTCTTGCTGTAACTAAGAGTATAAACTTATAAAAAAAGCTTTTACCTAATATCCGGAAATTTCTATTCTAGTTTTGTTAATTTTTTTTACTAAAAGAAGCTAAAAACTTACTACTGTATTGCTTATATAACTATAATATTTAGCTAATAGAAATAAAAACCTTACTTTTAGCTATTTATATTTAATATTCTATATAAAACTATAAGTGCTTTAGAAATAGCTTAATAAGAATTTTTAAAAAGAATTTATCTACTCTAGTAGCTCTCTAACTGTATTTCTAATCCTATTTATAAAAAAAAATAGATAAAGAACTCTGATTCTGCATTAACTACTATGTACTAAATAAAATTATAGTAAAAAACTATTATCTACTACTGTTTACTAAGAAACTACTAAATAATTTAAAGAAAATATAATACTTTTTTAAGATTAATATTTTATAGGCTTTTAACAACCTCTGTATTAAGACTAGCTAAAAGTAGTTTATAGTATTCTAAACCTATTTTAGTTTATATAAAATACTAGTAATACTATTTAGATTAACAGGTACTTCTATAACTTTCTAGTAGTATATAAATAATATTTTATAAGAATACCTAGACTATTTTTATACTATTTATATAGACGATATTTTAGTTTATAGCTGTACTTATACTAAATATAAAGAATATTTTTATTTAATACTAAAAAGCCTACAAGAAACAGGCCTACACGTAAAAGTGGAAAAGTATAAATTCTTTATAACTAAAATCTAATTTCTAGGCCTAATTATAGGCTGTAATAGTATCTGTATAAACTTAAAAAAAATTAAAACAGTAACTAGCTAGATAATACTAATCTATATTATAAATATATAAGTATTTATTAGTTTTATAAACTTCTACTACTACTTTATATAAGAATTTTTTTATATTACTGCTTTACTAGTCTGCTTAATACGGAAGAATATACCATTTAATTAAAATAATAGCTATAAGAAAGTTTTTTAAAGACTAAAAATAGTATTTACTATAACACTTATTTTAATACTATTTAACTAGGAAAAAGAAGTTATTATTAAAATAAATATCTCTAACTATATCTCTACGGGAATACTGTTATAATATAAAGATAATAGTATTTTATAGTTTATTATATTTTTCTTAAAAAAGCACTTAATAACAGAGTGTAATTATGAGATCTATAATAAGAAACTACTAGTAATTATTTACTGCTTTAAAGAATAGTGGTTAGAATTTAAGAGATATGCTTTACTAATTATAGTAATTATAAACTATTATAATCTAAAGTATTTTATAATAATAAAGTTATTAAACTACTGCTAAGCCTGCTAGTCTAAATTCCTATTTTATTTTAACTTTAAGATTATATATTATCCTGGAAAGTAAGGCGTAAAGCTAGACTCTTTAACTAAAAAATTAACTAATTTATTATAAAAAAAGGATAAAATGCTCCGCTACTAAAGCTAGAATATTTTAAAATAAGAAAATCTAGAATTACTTCTAGCTACTGCTTTATTTATTATAATTAATTATAAAAAAAAATTAGTTTATTTTTCTAACCTGTTAGAGATTTCTATTTATAAAGTTATTATAATAACTTATAACTAGTTCTGCTAATACGCTGCTAAATTGTTATTATTTACTAAATCTATTTTTGCTCTTATTTTTACTACTACTATTACTAGACTAATTACTACTTTAAAATCTAAATAAACTAAAAACCTACTACTATTAAGGATTTAGATTTTATTTTAAAAAGGTTACTATACTAACTTTATAATTAACTCTATACTAACTAACTTATAAAATAGAAATTATAAGAATAAATACCTAACACTAGCTGAGTGTGCTAAAATAGATAAATATTTATAATATAAAAAAAAGCTCTATATACCTAATATAGATAAGCTAAAAGCTAAACTACTTTATTTTTACTATAAAAGCCTTATTACTAGTTATATAGGCTATAATAAGATATATAAATTACTATCTTATAAGTACTATTAGCCCTGTATGTATGACTTTATTATCTACTAATTTTATAACTACTATACCTACTACCGTGCTATTCTATTAAGAGAAGTCTATTAAAAAGTTCTAAAACTATTATTTATTTTAAACTATGCCTAGAAGAATGTATCTATAGACTTTATTATTTATCTACTACTAAGTAGCTATTATAATGCTATAATAATTATAATTTATTATTTAATAAAAATAAAGTACTTAATCTCTTACCAAACACGTTATAATATTAAAAATATTATTTATTTATTTCTAATATATATATAAAAGCTTTATAGCTTACTAAGTACTATTTTCTCTAACTATAAACTTTAGTTTATCTCTAAATTCTAGAAGCACTTAAATTATTAGCTAAAGATTATAACTCTACTATTAACTACGTACTATTTTAAGACTAATAGTTAGTTAGAAAAAACTAATATAGTCTTTAAGTAGTACTTATAGTTATATATTAGCTATTTATAAAATAACTAGTCTAAATAGCTATTACTAGCTAAGTTTATTCTAAACTCTATTTACTTAAAAAGTACTACTATTTCTCTGTTTTTTATGAACTATAGTTTCTATTTAAGAGTTAGATTTAAACCGTTAGCTACTACCTACTCTATATAAAACTAAGACTCTAAAAAGCTTATAGCTAAGATATAGAAGATTATAGACTATTTATATACTAAACTATTAACTATATAAGCTTATTATAAAAACTAGGCAAACATACACCACTATTCTGCCTAATTATTTTATATAGGAGATTCTGTATGGCTGGATGTTTAAAATATTAAAACTCTACACTCTATAAAGAAACTATATTAAAAGAATTTAGACCTATTTTAAGTTATAGAAACTATATTACTATACGCTTACTATTTTAAATTATTAAATAAATTCTATTATTATAATATATTTTATATTAGCTTACTTTACTTTATAGTAATTAATTTATTATTCTACCAGCAGATACTGCCCTCTCTGCTAATAGAAATTAATAGTAAGTAAAAGTAGTTTATTAAAGAAATTATTAACTTTTATTAAAACTACTATAGCTATAATAGCACCTTATAACTAAAGTATATAGTTAAATAAATTAAATATAATAAGTTAACTAAGATCTTTACCTGCTAGATAAAAAATACTATAGACGTAATTTAAGTATTTTACTAGTAGTACCTTAAGAAGCCTAGTTCTTAAGATAATTATAAAGACTATAACTATAAGAAAAAAAAGTACTATTATAGTATAGTTTTATAGAAATTATTACTCTTAAGTCTGTTTAGATTAAATATTATACAAAATCTTTATATAGACCGTGCAGGCTTTTTTATCTCTAAAATCTTATATATATTCTATCTATAATCTCTATACGTAGCTTTATAAACTATATCTTATAATCTACTTTATACTATATACTATTATTATAGTTATTAACCTTGTCCATACTCTACTGCCTTTTAATAATATACGGATAATAAAAGAAAACTATACTAAAGTATATTAATATTTATAAAATAAATAAGTTTATTTAGAATTATAAAATAAGCTTAGTTTATTAAATTTAAAGCTCTTTTTCTAAAGCTTTAAAAATCTTTTAGTAAAAACTTTATTAAAAGAGCTTTATTAATTAAATAAAAATTTTATAGAAAAAAAGAAACTTTAGTAGCTTATTAAATAAAAGCTATTTTACTCTAGCTATACTAGTATAACTTAAGTTTATTTTTTAATAAAAACTTAAACATGTTACCTTTACATTATAAAGATATTAACTATAATATTAAACTAATAGGTAAGAATATACTAATATTAAGTTTATTATATAGTATATTTTTTAAGTAGCTATAGCTTATTAAAACTTATTAAATAGCTATTTTTAATAAAGTATTATTACTTACAGTAATGCTTTACATACTTCTTTAGTACTATTTACTAAAAAGTTAGAAAAAAAATAGTGCTTTTATATTAATTACTATAAGCTTAATACTATTATAAAAAAACGTTTATTTAATTCTATTAATTTAAAAGACTTTTACCTAGCTAGTATAAATAAAAATATTTACTAAGCTTAATATATAACAGACCTTTTATTATATACGTTTAAATAAGAATATAGAAAACCTAATTATGTTCTATACTTAGTATAGTAACTATAAGTAATATATACTACTATTTAGTTTTTATAATAGTTCTACTATATTCTAGTACTATATTAATAAGATGTTTTATAGCTTACTTAATAACCTTTATATTATTTACTTTAATAATATTTTAATTTACTCTAAAAGCCTGCTATAATATAAAGAGTATATTACTTAAGTATTAAAATATCTTTAAAACATAAGCCTCTAGGTAAATATTAAAAAGGATAAGTTTACTATTACTAGAACGAAGTTTCTAGGCCTTATTATTAGTACAGAAGAGATTTAAAAAAACTCTAAAAAAAGTTACTACTATATAGAAATAGCTAGTACTTATATTAGTTAAAAGCTTATAATTCTTTTTAAAATTCTATATTTTCTATAGAGCTTTTCTAAAAGACTATAAATATATTATTTAACTACTTACTAAGCTGCTTAAAAAGAGTATATAATACATTTTTAATAAATATAAGCTAGTAGTTTTTTAGTAAGCTAAAAATCTAATATTATTAAATAATATCTTAGTTTATTACTTACTCTTCTACTAAACACGTATAAAAATAAATGTAAATAATAAGATTATTATAGAAATACTATTATATTTTTAAGAGAATAACTTTTAGTAACTTATAGTTTTTTACTTTAAGACTATAAGTAAGCTCTAAATAAACTATAATATATATAATAAAAAAATATTAGCTGTAATTTATAGCCTTTAAAAATAGTACTTATAGTTTATAAGTTTATAGACTATAAAGTTATTTAGTATCTTAACTAACTATTACGTGTTAGAGTACTTTTTTATAAAGTAAATACTTACTTTCTATTAAATATACTAAGTAATAAGTATAGTAGACTATTACCTAATATTTATTTATTATTTTAATATAGTTAACATAGTAGCTAACGTGCTTTTATCTAAATAAAAAAAACTAAAAACTTAGAAAGATAAAAATAAATTAGCCTAAATATATATATTTTTTAATAAAGTAAATTAACATTAACTTTATTAAAATTATAAGTAATAATTTAACTATACTATTAGTAAAAGACATACTAGCTATTAATATAATTAAAGTAATTATTATTAATACTTTTATAGTCTTATTATCTTTAAATAACTTTTATTTACTAATTAATTATATTATTGAGGTGAACTGCAGCTCTAAGAGTTTATAGCTATTTTAAGAGTATATTTTTTCTAATAACTACTTAGTATAAAAACTTAGCTAAAGCCTTTTTATATACTATAATAAGCTAATAGTTTTTATTATATACTTTTTAAGAACTTACTTTATTTAAGCTATTTATACTACTTAGGTAACTACTTATTTAAGTAAGAGAAAAATAAATAAGTTATTTTATAACTACTACTACTAGAGCTATATAAGTAAAAATATAGATAATTATATAATTATATATAAAGCTTATAAATAAAGCTATATATTTTATAATAAGACTTTAAGCTTCCTTAAATTACTACTAAGTTTTAAGTAAGTATAATAAGACGGTTATATAAACTTTAAGTTCTTTTCTTTAAATAAAAAAAGATATAATTATGTTTTTATTATTATAAATTAACTAAGTAAGTACTGCTTCTTACTACCTTACTATAAAATAATTATAACTATTTAAATAACTAATAGGTACTGTTATTACATCTAATAAGCATTTAATTTACTTAAGTTAATAGTTTCTAAATATAGTTCTTAGTTTACCTTAGTATTTATAAATAAACTATATTAACTAATAAAAATTAAGTAAAAGCTTTTAATACTACATTACTCTTAAACTAATAAGAATACTAAAGTTCTAAACTAGTACATTAATTAGTACTTATGTCTATTTATTAATTACTATTAAAATAACTAGTTAGATTTACTATCTTATATAAACTAGACTTAAGTACTTTTATTATATAAAACTATAAACTTATTACTTTATTAAATTAAGTTTAGTTACTAGCTAATTTATTACTAGGACTAAGAAAAACATATAAAGGTATTTACTATAGTCTATAAATAAATATTACGTAAAAAAGTACAGAGCTATGCTAAAGCTTACTATAATATAATAAAGCTAGTTATAGAAATAACTTAATAAGAAATTACTTAAGTATAAAAGTAATAGACTTAATAAGCTAATAATCAGTACTATAAACTAAATTTTTTTATAAAAGATAAAATATATATTATACCTAAAAACTTTATTACTAGCTAATTTAGCTAGAAGTTTAACTAATAAATATATAGACTTTATTTTATTATAAATATAAAAGAATACTTTTATTACTTTAAGCTACTACTATACATGCAGATACTTAATATTTTTTATATAGAATATTTATAAAAGACTTTTACTTGCTTACTATTTAGCTAAATTAAACTTAAGAAACTATCTATTAAAATTAATAGGTATTTTAAGTAGCTAGTATAGAAAATTCTTAATAGCTATTTATTTTATAGCTAATTATAGTATAAAGTATTCTAGCTAGCTTATAATTTAGATTCTATTTAGTATAATGCCTAAGGCTTTATAAATACTTTATATAAAATAAAAAACTATTATAAGGCCTATTTAAAAAAAGTAGAACTACTAGTATAACTAGACACCTAATTAAAAATATATAAAAGAGAGGAGGACCTAAAAGTAAAAAAAAAAAATAATAAAACAGCTTTAAAAACAAAAGTAGTATAAAGACTAGTAAAGAAAAGACTATAATCTAGAGACTTAGAAACAAGCCTTTTTTAAAAAAAAGTAATGTAATAATACTATTTAATTAGCTTACTATAAATTATATAATATTATAACTAACTATACTAGCTATAATTTAGTATAAAGCTTAGAATATAGCTAGCTTATACCTAAGCTATATACTACTTTATTTAAAAGTAAGCTTTTTTTATATCTTTTTTCATATCTTTTTTCTTTCTATTTTAGTATAACTAAAATAGAGCTAACTTATTTTATTAATCTATATTTAGACTATAACATGTAAAGACTAAGTTTATTATTATACTAATACTTAAATCTAGTTACACTAAATAAATCTATTACTAGTATTATTTTATATAAAGGTTTAAAGTCATACAATAGCTAAAATAGCTTAGTAGTAATTAATTTAAAAAATATTATAATCTTTAAGCTATAGACCTTTAGCTATAAAGCTACTAATTTTACATTATATTTACTTTATATAATATAAAAAAGTTTGTAATAATGTTTTAAAATGGAATAAGTTTATTAAATATAAAGTTATATATACATATAATGCTATTCTATACTTTTTTTCTAATTTTTCTATAAATAGAACACATATTTAGGCACTAAACTTTGTAATTAATAACTTTAATAACTTTATTTAAACTCTTTTTAGTAAAGTTATATAAAATATTTTTTTTATAATCTTAAGACTCTTAAAATACTTTACTATTAATATTAATAAAGATGATGTAATATATTTTCTAAAAAGTACTAAAAGCTATTATATAGTAAAGGAATTAATTAATAGTAAATACTTTAAAAAAAAATAGTAATAACTATATAAATATATATCTTATTTTTAAAAAAGTTAAAAAAGCTTTATATAAAAATATAATTAGGAATTCTCTAGTTAAGCTTATAAAGATAAAAAAAGAGATTAAAAAAATTTAAGAAAATTAGAAAAAAAATTAACTACTGTAAAGTAAAAAGCTTTATTATATAAATAAACACAAGTATTATTTATATTATTAAATATTTAAGAGTTAAAGTTACTAGAGTTTAAAGCTTTTAGTTTCTATAAGTTTTAAAGTATAAATAAAAAGTAAAAAAGCTAGTATATTTTATATAAAGTTTAATTTAATTTAATTTATTATTCTATATATATAATAGCTTAATTTAGTTTTATAGTATAATATTACTAATTCTAAATATTATATAAAAGTATAAGTTTTGTCTAAGTACTACTAATAATTTCTAGTAGCTAGTATATAAAAAAAGAAGAAAAAAGTTTATATATACTTAAGCTAGAATAATAGTATTTTAAGGCATTACTTTTAAAAAGACTTTTTTAATAAAAATAAATACTACTACTATATTATTTCTATTATTAGGCCTTACTAATAGAAGTAAGCGTAAAAAACTATTATTTAACTTATTATTACCTCTTTTTTATACAAAATAGTAATTAGTATAGTTGTGTTATTTATAGTTAGTATATACTCTACTAAAGTATCTCTTAACATAATAATACTTTAGAAAAAAATAAAGATCTAAGTAAGTACTATTATTAAGGGGTAGTAGAGTATAGATAAGGTTAGTAACTATAATAATAATATATAGTATAAAGTAGATTATAAGATATAGCTTATAAAGCTACGTATAGAAGTTATAAATAGAATATATATAAAGTTCTAAAAGTAAAAGAACCCGTATAGTCTGTGTAGAGACTTTATACAATCCTTAATCTAAATAAGCTTAGAAATAATAGTTTTTATAGGACTATATTATAATAGTATTTTTTTTCTTACAGCTATAATCTCTATAATCGCTTTAAAGGCTAGGCTTTTTAAGATACTATTAATAGAATACTTAAATTACGTTTATATCATTCTCTATCCAGTGAGTAGGAGTCTTAATTAACTTATTATATCCAATCTATCTAACTATATACTTTAGTTATAGAGTATTATTACAGCTATAGTGGTTCTAGTAAAAGTTAATAATTTTTTTAATAAACTACTTCTACTTATTATTAATTTTTATTAACAGAAAGGGTAGTATTTACTAATAGAATAATAAATTAATTATAATAGAATAGAATAGGCTAATATAAAACATATTAAAAAAACAAAGCCTATCTAGTAGTTTAAAATAATAGGCATATAGTAATATAATCTCTATAACTTAAAACAGGCCTAGATTCTTCTAATCTAGTTTCTTTATAGGGTGTAGGGTTTTGATATTCTGGATATTTAACTATATAAAATCTCCTATACAGAATAAATAGATAGAATAGTAGTATATATTTATCTAGTTTTTATAACAAGCTTATACAGTTAATAGTTTAGTATATAGATAGTTTATAATTCTTTATATTTTAGCTATAAACTTCTTAGAGTTTTAGTTTTATATAGAGTAGGTAATAGCTAACAGTTCAAACCTAACTCTTAAATAAAAACTATAATTCATAAAAAACAAAAAAACCGTAGTACTTTCTAAGTAGATAGAGTTTAAAATAAACTTAACTAGTAGTAGCTATTTAGACTAGTTATTCTATAGATAACTAATATATAACTATAGATACTATTTAAGAACTATATTAGTACATTCTAATTAGCTATTAGTTTTAAAATAATATATAGTTAATAGCAGGGTTATAATCTTCAGCTAGTAGTTTAAATACTTCTAGAATTTAAAGATAAACTAGAATCCGCAGTTAGAAAGAATAGTACGTAGTAAACTATAGAGCTTTTATATATATATTAGGAATAAACAAACAGCATTTTTAGTATTACAGTTTATTTAATAGAAAATTAAGTACTTTATTTTTATTAAATAGTAGGTTATAGTTATTATAGTATTATAACAGCTACTTAATAGTAGGTGAATAATAAAGTCTATAAACACATTCTTTTAGATACGGTTTAAAATAAGTAGTAGTATTAAAACTCTTTAATAAATTTCTTTTAACAGAATAGTATAATAGCAGGTATAATAGTTATAAAGCTAATAAATAATAAAGTTATACATGTAGGGCTAGTAATACTTATAGGATAGTAATTTATATATTTTATTACAGCCTATATAACTAGTAATAGGACTTTTATAGTAGGAATAAAGTAGTTTAGTTTTTAGCTTATTTATATTAAGTACGTAGAGTCTTTCTCTATATTATAAATATCTATCTATCTTAGTACACTTAGCTAGTGCTAGGTATTTATTCTTATAATTTCTATTTTATAAGTTAGTTAGTATAAAGTTAATTATAGAATTAGTATAATAGCCTTTTTAAAACAGAGTCTAAATCTTTAGCGGTAGTAGGTTTTTAGTTTATTTAAATTCTAAAACAGTAGTAAGTTTAGTAGTAGTAGTAATAAAAATAAAAATAAAAATAAGTTTAGTAAATAATAACAGTTTAACAGCGTATTAGTAGAGCTAGTTATAGGTTATTATAATAATTCTATAAACAAAAGTTTCTAAGAGATTAAAGAAATAGACTAATTTTTTCTTATAATTAGTTATAGCAGATAAGATAGTAACTAGGAGTAATTTTAGATTTTCTTACTTTAAAATAGTCTAGTTTTAGTAATAGAGCCTTTTATTTTCTTTCTATAATAGATTAGTTAATTTTCTAATTAAAGAGTCTAGCTTTACGCCTTGCTTTCTAGAATAATATATAATCTTAAAGTTAAAGTAAAATAGAAATTCAGACCAGCAGGCTTAATAATAGTTTAGTAACTTTATTATTATAAAATAGTTTAGATTATAGTAGTTTATAATTATTATAATTAGTAAGACGCATCCCTTAAGTTCTAGCCACTATTTTTTAAAACAGTAAATAATTACTAGTAGTTTCTTATTATAGATTTTATAGTTATACTCTATTATTAAGTGCTTTTCTAAGAAGAATATAATAGAATATAAAATACTATTATTTTTATATTATAATAGTATTCCTATAGAGATGTAGTTAGAGATATTTATTTTAATAATAACTTCTTTTTCCTAGTTAAATAGCGCTAGAATAGATGCTATAGTAAATACTATTTTTAGTCTCTAAAAAACTTTCTTATAGTTATTATCTTAGTTAAATAGTATGTTTTTTCGCATTAAGCGGACTAGTAGAGCAGTAATATAAAAGAATTCTTATATAAAATAATAGTAAAAGTTTACGAAGCTAATAAACACCTATATATTTATAATATAGGTTAGTATTACTTAGCTAGCTACTATTTTAATTTTTTTTAGATCTATACAAATACTATTACAGCCTATAATTAGGCCTAGAAATTAGGTTTTAGTTATAAAAAACTTATACTTTTCCGCTTTTACGTATAAGCCTATCTCTTATAGGCTTTTTAATATTAAATAAAGGTATTCTTCATATTTAATATAAGTACAGCTATAAACTAGAATAATATTTATATAAATAATATAAAAGCAGTTTAGGTATTTCTATAAAATATTATTTATATACTATTAAAAGATTATAGGGGCACCTATTAACCCAAACGGCATTACTAGTATCTTATATAAACTAAAATAAGTTTAGAATACTATAAGCTACTTTTAGCTAGCCTTAATACAGAGGTTATTAAAGGCCTATAGAATATTAATCTTAGAGAAGTATTATATTCCCTTTAAATTATTTAATAGTTTCTTAGTTAGTAATAATAGGTAATAGTTCTTTATTATAATTTTATTTAGTATATAGTAGTTAACGCAGAATTAGAGTTCTCTATCTGCTTTTTTTATAAATAGAACCGGAAATACAGTTAAGGAGTTACTAGAGCAGATAAATCTTTTCTAAAGATTCTTATTAAGCCATTTCGAAAGCACTTATAGCTTTATATAGAATATTAAATATAAATAGCTAAAGAGCAAGGTTTTTCCTTTTATTAGCTAAATATTATAGTTATATAAATAATATAGTAATAAGTTTTTAGCTTCTTCTAGTAAAAAGAACTAACAGAACTAAAATAGAAATTTCTAGATATTAGATAGGAGCTTTTTTTATAGGTTTATACTCTCAATTATAATAAAAGCTTACTTAATATTTTTTATAGAGATAGTAAATAAGTAGTAGCTGCTATAATAAACATATATAATATAAACTTTTAAGAATATAGAGTAAATATTTAGCTTTCTATAATCCTCCTAATTACAGTATAATTTAGAGGTTAATTTCTATAAAATAGAGACAACCCTATAAGTCTATGCTAGAGTAAATAGGATTTTATAATAGTTATAATAAAATAAGCTATTAAATATAAGAATATTTATAGTCTAGTTAATTTAAGGGTTATAGTACTATAGCTAGTATACTCCTAGCATAATAAAGTACGACCCTAAAATAGTTATAAACAGGCAAATTATTTTAGTATAATTATTAATATAAAGTTTTATAGTAATATATAAGGTAATAGATTTATTATAAAACTTAGTTTTATTTATAATATTAAGATAGAATAGTCTCTTTAGTTATTCTAGCTAGAAGTTTATAGAAATAGCTTAATCTTAGTCAACGAAGTCTCTTTTAGCTCTGTTATTAATAAGGCTATAAATAATAACAGTATAGCTAATAAATTACATTAAATATTTAGTAATAGCAGGAGTTAGTTTAGTAGATAATATAAGAATATAAAACTATAAATTAAGCTCTTTCTTAATTAATATTTTATAAATAGTAATGGCGGAGATTTTATAGGAGTATAATTCTAAAGCTAGAGCATAACTTAACTATAGCTTAAGGCTTTTACTAAGCTATATAATAGAGAATATAATAGAGTACAGAAACAGGCAGAGAGGCAGATAGAAAACAGAAATAATAAACTAAATAATATATAAATAAAAATACTTTAGAACTAGCAGGTATTAAGGTAAAGATAGTAGGTAATAAAATAACTTTTTAAATTATAATAATAGTATTCACAGCATTCCTTACAGCTCTAGCTTAAAGAGTTTAGTTAATAATAATAGCTTAAATCTATAGGTTTAGTAATAAAAGTAGTAGAAATAGCTATTAGTAGAGAAATAATATACTTTTAGATTATAAGCTAGAGATTATAGGTCTTATAGCTACTTATAAAAGCAGCTAAGTTATAGTAATAGTAGTAGTTCTTAAGATCTTATAAATAATAAGCTAGTAAATAATACTAGTAGTTTAATAACAGATTATAAAGTAGTATATTTTATAATTCCTTAGAAACAGCGTTCTCTAAGAGGGTTAGTAGAGAGTCTTTAAATAAACTAAATTTAAAAACTAATTATTAGAATTCTGTTAGGAAGGCACTAAATTCTTAGTTCTTCTAACAGAGTTTAAACAAATTTTATTAGATATTATAGGCTTAATTTAGGTCTCTATAAACTCACTCTAGAATTTCTAGTATTATAAGGTAGTCTAGTAAACAGTAGATACTATTAGTAATATATAAAAAAACTTACTTATATAGTATATCTTTAAGATATTTATTTATATAAGCTATATAGAATTCAGTAGTAGGGAAGTAGTCTTAATTTATAATTATTTTTATATAGCTTTATACTATAAAGTATTAAAGGTTATTTCAGTTACTACTAAACCTATCAGGGTTAAATAGGCGTTTAGAGAGGGTAGATAGAAAAGAAATAGTTATAAATAATTTAGTTTTAATTAAGATAGCAGTAGAGATAGGGATAAAGACAGAAATAAAAATAGTAAAAAAATAAAAATAGTAAAAGCAGTAAAGATAATAAAAATAATAAATATTAAGCTTTTAGACTATAGCTATATACGTAGGTCTGTAATCTACTTTTAGACTTTTTATAACTTTTTTTTTTAGTAGCTATAAACTTCCTTAAATATTATAACTTACTTATAGAGATTTGTTATCTTTACTGTGGTAATAATAAGTCACTATAATTAGCCTTTATAAATACTATAAAGAACTATAATATAGTCTAGCTATTCTTATAGTTATTTCTATATAAAGTATAGGAATTTATTTTTATTTTATAGAACTAGTAGAAATTACGGAGCCGATATATAAAAATAAAGCTATATAATATTAAAAAATAATAGAGTATAAATAAAGTTAGTAACTATAATAATAGTATATAGTATAAAGTAAATTATAAGACGTAGCTTACAAAGCTATATACAGAAACTATAAATAGAATATATATAAAGTTCTAAAGGTAAGAGAACCCACATGATTTATATAGAAACTTTATATAGTATTTAATTTAAATAAGCTTAAAGATAATAGTCCCTACAGAACTACACTATAATAACTATAATAAATACTATATAATTACTTTACTACTTTTCTATAAAATTATATAAAAATAGCATTAATGTAGAAAAGCTAGTATGTTAATACTTAAATAGAAGTTATATTACTATATACATATTTTATATTCTGTTTAAAAAAGACTGATATAGCTTTTACTTATATACTATAAGCTAATAATATTAACTACTACTATTCTATATATAGAATAAAATTCTAATTAAGTATTATAGTAGTAGTAGTAGTAGTAGTAGTAGTAGTAGTAGTAGTAGTAGTAGTAGTAATAGTAGTAATAATAGTAGTAATAATAGTAATAGTAATAGTAATAATAATAGTAGTAGTAATAGTAATAGTAGTAGTAATAGTAATAATAGTAGTAGTAGTAATAATAATAGTAGTAGTAATAATAGTAGTAATAGTAATAGTAATAGTAATAGTAGTAGTAGTAGTAGTAGTAATAGTAGTAGTAATAATAGTAATAGTAGTAGTAATAGTAATAGTAGTAGTAGTAATA
>ML994653.1:1120830-1148919 GCA_010093925.1 Zopfia rhizophila CBS 207.26
TAATAGTAGTAATAGTAGTAGTAATAGTAATAATAGTAATAGTAATAGTAATAATAGTAATAGTAATAATAGTAGTAGTAGTAATAATAATAGTAATAATAATAGTAATAGTAATAGTAGTAATAGTAGTAGTAGTAATAGTAGTAGTAGTAGTAGTAATAGTAGTAGTAATAATAATAGTAATAATAATAGTAATAGTAATAGTAGTAATAGTAGTAGTAGTAATAGTAATAGTAGTAGTAGTAATAGTAATAGTAATAGTAGTAGTAGTAGTAGTAATAGTAATAATAATAGTAGTAATAATAATAGTAATAATATTATAGAAAACAAAAGCTTTATAAAATAAGTTTATATAATAATTAAAAAGTAATAAAAAGTTCTTATATTATTATTACTATTAAAATAAAAGTTAAAATTAAGTAACTAAAAAAGCTTTTTAAATTAATTATATGTTATTTATTATACATAATAAGTGTATAGTAAGTATATAATATTACGTGCTAAATAATTTACTCTATATTTCTTTAAAGTTATTATATAAATATATTTTAGCCTATTTTAGCTAGTAAAATTCAATATTTTTTATATCTACTATAATTAATTAGAACTTAAATTTAGTTTTATTACTTTATTTATTAACTATCTCCTGTACTTAATAAGCCTAAATGTCTAGAAATAACGTACTTAATATTAAATTTATTTAATAAGATAGCGTAGATAGGTGTTTAGCTAAAAAAATTATAAAATAAGTATTTATTTTATAGTGCTAATTTATATAAACTATTTAAAAAATAACATATAAATAATCTCCTATATTCTAAAAATTATAATAAATATAGATATTTATAAATAACTTAATACTTAAAAACATTATATAAGTTATTACTAAATCTTGTTACTATATATTACTTAAATTTTTTAACTATACTTATAATAAAGCATATATTTTACGCTTAGTAATTAGAAATACTTTATTAATAGTAAAGTTCTAATTCTTAACTTTACTAAAAGCTAGTTTAGTATTAACTATTGGCTCTATAAACTTAAAGAATTACTACTAATATATTAGTTATATATTTGGTTTAAAAAGCCCCTAATTATATACTCTATTAAGTAATAATAATAAGCTTTAAGAAATTAATATAAAATTAAGTTCTTTATTTATATAAAAGTAGTTTAGTTATTACTATATATTAAACTAGTAGACTAGTAAGAGCTTAGTAAAAATAACTCTAAAACTAAATTATTAAAAGCTAAAGATATACGTTAAGTAATACTTTTAATAAATAGTAACTAATTAATTTTAAGGCCGTATAAGTACTATACTAATTTTAGTAGAAAAACTAACTAACTATATTAAAAAAAAAAGGCAGGCAACTAACTATATACTATAATAAATAAGTTATATTATATATACTAACTATACAGCATCTTTTACTTTATAATAAATAAAATAATAAAAGTAAAAATATTATTAGTATTGCTATTTAAGCTATTTATTATTAATTATACTATTTTAAAATACTGTAAGAGCTTAATTAATTTACTACTTATTACTTTATTATATAGCTAGTTCTTCTATAATTACAGGGTCTTATTTATAAATAGTAAGAGATAGTTTCTATTAATTATAATTATCTATTTTATAAAGAAAAAGAACCCCTTATACTTACAAAAAGTAGCTAGAATAGAGAGAAAGTTAAGAGTAATTTTAAAAAAAATAAAATAAAATAGCTAGCTACGTTTAATATACTAAATTAATAAGTAATTAAGTAGTTTATCTCCTTTATATATATTATATACAATTAACTTAAAGTATTAATTTAGTTTATTAATTATATACTTCTTTTTACAGCTTTTATTACTTATAAAGAAACTAAAGTTAATAGAAAAAATTTGCTTATATTACTTATTATAATAATTACTATTTAGAGTTTTTTGCTTTAGTAGTAAAAGTAATTCTACTTTATTTTTTACTTTTTTCTCTATTTCTAAATATTATATAAATATCCGTTTAATTAACTACTTAGCTTTTTAATAATAAGTTAAGTAGTACTTCCAGTAATTCTTAAACTAGAGAAAGTAAAGAGATAAGTTTAATATTATTATTATATAATAATAAAAGATATCTAGCTCAAGAATTAACATTTTCTAGTATATAGTAAGTTTAGTAATACTGTACTTAATACTATTTTTAAAATAAAAGTTAGTAAGCTTATTTTGTAGTTACTACTTTTATTTATATAGTTTATTATTAAAGAGCTAGTAATTAACTATTATTTACTATAAAGAGTTAAAACCTAAGTTACTAGTATTACTTTTAAAATATTTAGTTATTTTATAAAACACTTTAAAGTAGTTTCTTATATATTTAACTTTATTCTATTTTTTATTATTAAGGCTATTAAGTAGAAAATTGTACTTATTATTATTAAAGTTATTAATAATATCATCTAAAGCCCTCTTTTTATATATAAAATATTAAATTAATTTTTTAAGTTTAAAGTAGTAAAAAAGTATATAATAAACTAAGTATTAGTATATACTGCTATTTAGTAGTAAATTTAGTATACTAAAACTCTAAATAGAGTTTTTTTTACTTAGTTATTTTTATATAGCTTAAAAGACCCTACAATGTTTATAAGATACTAAAATAGTATTAATAAAGTTATAGAGTTTACTAATAATACTATACTACTAAAAAAGCTTAAACTATTTTTTAAGTACTATTTAAGTAAGCTCTTACTTTTATTTACTTACTTTCTTACTATATATAACTACTTTAATAATAAAATTAATTATATGGCTTATATAACATATTTAATAGGTACTAGTAGTATTTATATTATATATTTATTTAGATAGTAAATAAGCTTAGAGTTATTATTACTAATATTATTTTTAATAAAGTAATAGAATTTATAGGTAATATTATACTTATTTAATACTTTAGTAATTAAGTGTACTTAATTTGCTTTAGTTTTATTACTATATAAATTTTTAAAGCTAATTAAAAGGTCTTATAAGTAGATATTAGCATTTAGTAGTAATATTAATATTAAATAAAAAGTTTTTTAGTATTCTTACTAATAAAGTGCGTAATGACTTTAAGAAAAAATAAATAATTTAAAAAAATCTATTTATTAATACTTTACAAAATTTTGCTACTAACTATATTTAGTATTAACTAAATTATTTACTTTTATTTTATAAGACTATAGGTAATATAACCTAAAAGCATAGTAAGTACTTAAAGTAAAGTATTAAGAAAATTAAGTTAATTTTAAATAAGTAGGCTATAATACTTATTAGAGATTATTTATAAAAATAACTAATTTTATAAAATTACCTAGTTAATAAACACCTACTAAAAAGTACTTTTTTATTATAATATGTAGGATACCTATTATACTACTTCTACTACTTTTATTACTACTATAAATAGATTTAATAGTAGTTATAATAAATTTAGTATTAAACTTACTTCTACACTAATTTTATACTACTTTTAGAGATATTAAATAATATAAGTGTTGCTATTTACTAGCCTAGCTACCTTTTAAATTCCTGTAAAAAAAGTAGGCCTAATAAAGCTAAAAGTACTTTCTTTTATCTTACTTATTAATATACTATAGATTTACGCCGTGCCTTTATATAGGCAACTAATTCCACTTACTTAAAGGCTAAAATCGATGTTTAGTATAATATTTAAGCTAATTAGTGTGTAGCTTTAAGCCTAAAAACCACACATTATCCTAGTCAATTTTAAACTAAAGTCCTTAATTTAATTATAGGTTTATTAGGTACACCTTTATAAAAGTATCAAATTGCCGAAATGGGGTTGCTAAGTAGGAGGATGATGGGAATGAGGCAAGAGAGGTAGCTCAGGCTTTTTAGAGTTGTTTCGAGGCGGTAAAGTAATATACCTAGGGGTAAGAATAACTACTAGAGGCCTATAAGTTGGCTAGGCACTGTAATAAGCAATTCAACTTCACTTAGAAGTTAGTAAGAGCCATATTCATAAGAGTAACTTAAAGTAGATGTTACGGCGTCATTAAGTTACTATAGTAGATGCTAATAAAACGCACAGATCCTTTATTTTCCGCGTTAAAAATCGACTAATTAGAGGCCCTGGCAACAGCCAGGGGGTCCCTACAATATCTTAGGACTCTTCTCTCTACTTAAGAACACCCAAAATCCTATACAATTACTGTAAATAGTTAGTATAGTAGCTTCATGAGCCGTACAGTAACAGAAGAGGCTTCAGGTACTACTTTGCGGGTCTCATAGGCTGTACGGCCAGTACTGTACGACCGGGTGCACGGGAAACTGGAAGTGTTGACGTCAAGAGCCGATTGGGAGTATTAGACTGATAATGACGGGCGTAGGAGAAACACCAGGACCGTGAGAAACAGGTCAGAATGCGCTTTGATGCGACTAGCTATATAAAATAGGATATTGGAATAGGATCGAAAACTTGATAATACACCTATAAAGTCACTCTGGCTTGTATATGGCATATAAAGAAGGAATTACAGACATAGACGAGGCCCAAACATGCCATGTATGTAAACTAAATGGATTATATTAGCAGGGGTCGTACCTTTGATGAGCAGTTTTTAGGATTATGCTGTTATATGCCAGGGTAGAGGAGTGAGAACCCGTTCCCAAAATGTATCAACACACAAATCAAGTGGTGGACAATATAATCTTATTTTGTGCATAATCCAGAGTTCTTTCATTTGGCTGTATACATGGTACAGTTACAATGCCATTTTATGATGCTCTCCTCACCATCCTAATTCCCAGCAAATTTTATTTTCACCCTATTTCCTATACGAATTCGGCGTTCAACTACGGCGCCACTTTTTGATCCTCGTCAAGTACACCAAGGCAATCACCATGGTGTAGTTGAAGGCGATGAAGCCAATGAAGATGCCGATATTCTTGTAGCGGTTGGCAAATTCGTAGCCATATTGTGTGTACTATTCCGTTGTTAGCTTCTGCAGATAAATGAATCAACGAGAACTTTGGAGGCATACGTATGACTGCCCATCGTGATACCTGCAATACTGACACCCAATCGTGCTCTCGGCGTTGATAATATATCCCGTTGCCTCTTTCAAGAAATCCGCCGCGTACTCTCCGCACGTCGTTCCACTCGGCGGATTGAAAATTGAGGTCTCTGAGGGATCGCACTTGATCTGCAAATCCTGCAAAACATCGACTGTGATCCCCTCACCGAAATAGAACAGAGGCGACAGATTATAATACCACTTCCATCCACTCGGGGTAACCGGTTCTGGGGACAGCGTGCCGGCAAAGGTATTACAAAACATGAAGAAGAAGCCGTTCACCGCGAAAGTCGAGTTAAGGTCCGGCATGAGCGCTGCACAAAGCTGTGCGAGGCTGGTGGCAAAGACAGCGAAAAGCTCGTACATCAGGAAGCTATATCCAGCACGTGCTGGAGCATAGAAGTATCCGACGGGGAAGTACCAGAGGAGCCAGTAGACCAAGGATGTAATAAAGGCGTAGGGTAACTCGATGATGATAGCGGAAAGCACGAAGGCGAGCCAGTGATATGTCAAACTGGCTTTCTCTCGGTGCATGAAGACATCGCGCAAGGCGACGAAGCGGGGTTCGACCTGTAGGCCGAGAGGTGGACCGATAATTACGGACATGAATGCGGAAAAGACGCGGTTGTATACGCCTCTTTGGGTGTTTGGCGACTGGAGATATGTTAGGGAATTCAAGAGTGAGTTTCCGACATTCATCCATAGCTTTGATGTCGCATAATCAGGTTCCCGCCAGTAGTAAAGCCATGTACGCTTCAGGACGACGCCGAGTTGGACGATGAACGGAACGGCGTAGACCGAGTCAGAGCTTGAGAACGCTAGGGCACCGTTCGATCTCGAGGTTGCAATCTCTGTCTGCATTGCTTCTCTACTCTTGCTGAGATGGCTTGACTTCCAGAGTTGCGGCCAGTCCGTCGATCCCTCTTTTCTTGTACCTGCCCCGATGACGTCTAGGAAGTATTCCGCTGGGTTCTCTCCCGCATCACACAATTTCGCATACTGCTCGAAATATTGGATTGCTTCGGCACAGTCCTGACCGAGGGGTCCATCAAAGACAAGCTTCCCGCCTTGAGCTAGTAGATACAGCTCGTCGAAGGTTCCAATTACTTCGGAGGCAGGTTGATGGATGGTACACAGAACTGCCTGGCCTGAGTCTGCAAGCTTGCGAAGGAGTCGGACAATAGCAACTGCAGACTGGCCATCTAAACCGGAGGTAGGCTCATCAAGGAATAGGATCTTAGGCTTTGCAGCCATCTCGACACCGATCGTGACTCGCTTGCGTCGTTCAAGATTCAGACCTGCTCCGGGCACACCAATCAGGGCATCGGCAATTTCTTGCATTTCCAGCCATTCAATGACCGTTTCAACGTAGTCGTTCTTCTGGGAGATGGGGATATCTTTCGGACCGCGCAACCGGGCTGTCATTTGAAGAGCTTCTCGGACAGTCTGAGTGGGTAGATGAATATCGTCTTGTTGCACATAACCCATGTATCGGCTGAAAGACTTGGGCAATCCTTTGCCATTAAGAACGAGCTCGCCGGATCGGGTGCTAAGTGATGAACGGCCGGCCAATGTATTCAAAAGGGTGGTTTTACCTGCGCCGGAGACACCCATCAAGCACTTCAGTTGTCCGCTCTTAACCCAGCCGCTGAGATTATCGAGAAGTCTCTTTTCACCATCTTTGGTTTTGAGGTCCAGAGTGATGTTGTTCCAGGCGAATGCGTGATCTTCTGCTTCTACTGTAGACCGAGTGTGTCGTAGCCTACTGCTGATTTGCTGTGTGATTGGAGGTGCAGTATCATCGACCTTCCCTTTCTCCGTATCAGAGTCTGAATCCGACGACTGAGCAAATTCCCCAGGCTTCGCTTTGAAAAACACGGTCGCAAGTCTGCCTGCCGGTGTCTTGAATAGCTCCATCCCTGTGCTATACCAAATTAGCAGATGAGCCAGAAGAGAACGAGAACCTCACTTACGCGGATAAGAGAGCGAAAGCTACAAACAAGCCCGCATTGATACCCACATTCCTCCACAGGTGTGACTGTTGGAATCCGTACTGAGCCTTGAGATATGCCATTCCAGAAACTATGTTCTGACCGGGCTCAGATCCAATAACAGCACAAACTTGATTCTGGATACTGGCATAGCCTGGGCCGGACGGCACTAGATCTTGAGAACTGCACGTGTAATCCAGAGATCCAAATTCATTGACCATGACAGACTCAAATCCATAGTACAATGGCTTTCTACATTAGCGAATGGAATTGTTGAATACTTGAAGGGTATTGGCTTACATTCAGATACCTTAACCATCCCAGCCAAACCTGCATTTGAGGTGGAGGAACATATAAGCCGGTATAAAGAACGTACATATTGAAGAAGATTCCCACCGGCAAGATGGCGAGGTGTACATTCCTAGAGAAGACAGCCACAGATCTGAAGAACATCGACAGCGCGAGATGCTCAATATATACGATAAAGAACCAGGTGAAGAAGTTGCCGGCGGTCGCTTGGAATCCAGTTAGAAAGTATAGTGGAATGTTGTAAGTGATGGCCACGATCTTCCAGATGACGTCTGTGAAGACAAGAGCAAGCGCATAAGCTGAAGGTCGGTAGAGGCGATATCTCTTGTGCTTGAGCACAAGCGGCCGCTGAGCGAAGGTATTTCCGAATTCGCTCATTGACTGTAGGGCAGGGACAAGCACGGAGTAGAATAGGGAAGAAGCAAGAATGAAGAATGATTTCGTCTCTCGCTGCTGGTTACGGAAAAGTGTTCCTAGGACTAGACTTTGGATGATGATGCAGGCTGGCTCGACGCTCCATATGCTGTAGTCGGTCAAGAAGATCCGGCATTGGCGGTACACGCACAGCCAAATCTGGGAATATAGTGGCAACGCGAAGTTGCCCCTCTTAATGATAGGGTCCGCTGGCAGCTGTTTCGCATTTTCGATATCAACCTTCAATTGCGCATAATATTGGCTCAATAGGAAAGTCTTCTCGAAATCGTGAGGAGTGATAGGTACTTGTCGCTCGCGACCTTCGACGGCGTGGCGCACTTCAGGATCTGCGGACATCGAATTCAGGAAGTCGGTGATGGTAGTTGTCGGCGCGCGTTCAAAACCTAGATCACGGAAGTATGCCTCTGCATCGGCAACTTTACCGTAGAACACTTGCCGACTAGAATTGATGACTACGACTTTATCGAAAAGCGGCACCATAGAGTTGCTTCCCTGGTAGATGCTCATTGCAGTTACGCATTGACTTTGGGTCGTCCATTCGCGCATCATTTCGATAAACTCCAGGGCAGTCGATGAATCCAAACCTTTGGTGGGATTATCGAAACAGAGGATCCTGCCCATTTGTTAAATGTATCCTTCGAAGAGACGCGATTTGCGCTTACCTGGCAGAGCTTGCAAGTGCTTCGGCAAGGGACACTCGTCGCCTCTCTCCGCCGCTAACGCCCCGGATATACTCATTCCCAACCTTGGTGCTCAGAACACGATCTAGTCCAATGAGCTTCGCAAGCAGGACCGTCAGATGTTTGATCTTTGAATCTGATATGGAGGAGTTGCATCTTGAGCGAAGTGCAAAGCGGAGCGTCTCTGCCACAGTTAAAGTAGGGAAATGCTCATCGTCTTCCCCTAGATATTGTGTCAGCGAACGCATGAGAAAGTCTTTTTAGGGTGCACTTACCACAAAATACAACATCCCGAGGACTCTCGGAAATCACTCGGTCCATTGATTCTCCACCCATCGAAAGTTCACCTTTGAGGCTCTTGTACTCTTCCTTCATATTTGCTAGCGTCTTCAAGAAAGTCGTGCATCCACTTCCTGGCTTCCCAATCACAAGAAGCATCTCGCCAGCATTCACGGTGCCCGAGAAATTTCTCAGAATGAGTCGCGACGACTCTTTCTTGAACGGATTGACAATGGGTTTCAACAGCCCGAAGGCGGACTTTGCAGAAACCCCAACGTTAGGTGCCGCTTGTGACTTTTTAGTTGTTAGTAGAGAAGCTTAGGATAGAGAACACGTAATGGACCATACCCCAGTACCAAGACCTTCAACGCACACATCATTGAAGACCATATCCGCTCTCCTCTGCTGTTCATGGTTTCGTTCGGCAAAATATCTGCCAACGAGCTCAAAAATGCTGTCTTTGTCATGACGTATTGAAGGTGGTTTCGAAGGAGACATCCGGGAGGATCCAGAGCTCTCCACTAGGAGAGTCTGTGTGTTGTATGGCCCGACAGATTCATTTGAACCAGCTGTTTCCGTACTTTCTGATGGAGCAGCCATGGGGGGCGAGACTTTGTCGCAAAGATGGCGGCACTCGGACTGGAGCTTCGGAAGCTCGTTTGTATTTGAGAGAACAAAGTGAGAACAGTTGATTTCAAATGCTATATGAAAGTGAAACTTCACTTGGCCAACCTTAGCAATTCCACTTGTTTGTCAGCACGTGACTTTCCGTAAGGCTGTGGATCGACCTTAAGCAGATTTCCTAAAGGAGTTTTGTTTTCGGAGTTCCCGATTAGGAAATCTCGCTTACGACACTTCCTAGTCAGGGCCGACGCCGCTCCACTGACATCACTTGTATCACTTCCATCTAACCCTTTGGCATCCAAATAAATTTATTTAAAGTCATTTTCTGGATTTTTTCCTGGATTAATTCTCACGCAACATTTCCACAGCTGCTTTTTTATTTCTTTGGACTCTCTAACGAAGTCATCATCATGGTTCTTAACACAGGTCTCAAGGGCGCCCATGTTATGATTACAGGTGAACTTCTCTCGCCCCAAAATCGTCAACATCTAATCTAATCCTTTTATACAAGGCGGCACTCGCGGCATGGGCCAATCAATGGTACAAGCTTTTCTCCGCGAAGAAGCCAGCGTCTCCTACTGCGCTCGCACCGTGACCGGCCACGAATACGACGAATTCTACAAAAGCCTCCCCGAGTCCAACACTGCACGCGCATATGGCACAGCACTGGATGTGGGCTCCAAAGATGCCGTTGTGGACTGGGTAAACCAGTCCGCCGAGAAATTGGGCCGAATTGACACCATCATTGCGAACGGTGAACGAGTCCTCCCCAAGCACAGCCAGAAGTTCGAATCTCACAGACGTCTTCATCTCCCCTGAAGAACTTCAATGCTGACTTTGCTACAGCATCTCCAATGCACATGGAAGGCGAAACAAAACACTGGAATTCCAGCTTCTCGATTGACGTAATGGGCTTCGTCGAATTCGCTGCGGTCGCCATTCCATATCTCCGCAGATCACCCATCCCCTCCATAATCGTGCAATCCTCCTTCATGGGCCGTGAATTCTACCGTTCACCCCCCGCAGCCTATGGCCCCTGCAAGGCTGCGCAACTGCAGCACGTGCAAGAGCTGTCACACTTTTTGGGTCCAGATGGAATTAGGATAAATGCGATCTCTCCGGGTCCGATTCTTTGTAAGGATGGACCCTGGGAGAGGTATATGAAGATCAATCCGGAGTGGGTGGAGGAGCAAAGATTGAAGGTTCCGCTTAGGAGGTTGGGTAGGCCGGATGAGATTGCGAACGTGGCGGTGTTCTTGGCGAGTCCGCTGAGTAGTTATGTGTCCGGAACGAATTTGCTTGCTGATGGAGGTATTCATGTGGGTACATCGTTTTAGAGGACTGGTGGCAGCAAGCATAGAATGGAGAGGGGATATGCGGCCGTTTAGTTGAGAGGTTCTCTCACATGCTCCTGATGCTAGATAGAATTAGCCTTCTACATCTTTCCTTTAACAACCTCAGTTCTCCTTCTCCATTTCGCGGGGAACCTGCCCCTACCCCCTTCATAAAAGTCAAACTTATCACCGCACATCAAGTCACGCCTAGCGCAACGCCAGTGCTCTCGACCCAACCCAACAACAATGCGAAATAACACATCTCACATTTTCTGCTAATTACTTATAACTACATACAATTACGATTTTCCGAACATGCTTCTAAAAAAATACCATCTCAATCCAACTCCTTCGTACGTCCACTTTTTCAACAGCACAAATTACGAACCCACCCAGTCAACCTTCCATGCATCTGATCTAGGCCCACGATCCCGACATAGCACTTCCCCATCCCCATCCGCTTTCCCAATTCACTAATACCCTATTCCATTTCATCCTTCCAATCAGAAGTTGAAATCTACCGCGCAAGATGCCAAGCACCATATTTTCCATACGGAAAAGCCGGCGAAGAGCTACTGCAACATAACGGATTTTAAATCCAGCTGATTCTAGACAGGAGAATGCGGATCAGCCCTAGTGTTATAACCTGATCTACCTTTTTACTCCAGTCCGGCCCCTCGCTGATTCGCCCCACATAGGCGCTGCGCCAAATCTCACTCTCTCGGTCTACCGTGCCACACCCCGTCATGTCTTTAAAATCTACATGTTAAAACTAGTTTCTGATTGATTCTGCCAATTTTTGATTTAAATGATTGGAGGAGGAGAAGTCAGATCGAAAGTGAGAGACGCGGGAGTGTTGGGGAGCTAGTGTGAGGGTGGGGCAGGGTTTAAGGTGTAATGCGTGAATTGTACGGGCACAAGTGCGGGTATGCTGCGGAGGAGAAAGAAAATTATGAGATTAACCAATGGTAGGTCGGAGAGTGTGAAGATGGTTCGTAACATGGAAGGAAGTGGGTATGAGGGGGAGTTTAAGGCTGGACAAGAGTATTGGGACACGATTTAGTTTTAGCAGACTTGCAAGTGGATGGATGGGGTGGTTTGAAAGCCATAGTACATGATAATCATTTCCACTTCCGTGGTTTAATAAATGGTCGTCTTATCAAAACTTTCCATAACCCTCCAAAAATGGGTCCAGTCGTCACCTGTCTGATACTCGCTTATCCGGCGGTAAATTGGGAAAAGATGTCCCTCTCAGCATCCCCAAACTCCCTCTCAACCGTCTGTCTTCGCTCTTCAGACCTCACCTTAGCACTAACCCCGTACCCCTTCGGACAATACAGGAACCCCTGATGATACCCAGTAACCGGATCATCATCACAATCCTCGCCCATCCTCATCTCAAAATCAAATGCCCAAATCAGCTTTGCAATCGCAAGCAGCAGATTTCTTTCAGCAAGATGGATGCCCGGGCATATACGGCGGCCGACACCGTAACCGTAGTGGTCGCGAGACTGCCAGGAGCCGGATGCGTAAACAGGGGCGAGTGAGGGGTGGGACATGTAGCGGTCGGGGTCGAAGTGTTCTAGGTTTCGCACGACTTGCTTCTCGACAGGTTGAGTGGAAGAGGGCTGCGTGTTCTCGAGCATGTGCATGCCCCAGGTATTGATTACGACGATTGTACCCTTTGGAAGGAACTTCCCGTCGACCCAGTCATCTGTTCGTTATCAGCTCCAATTGCAATTCCACTCTGATCATCATGTTCGCATTGAGGACACGAAAAGGGGAGGAGAAACCATACCTTCACCAAGCGCATGCGGAAAACAAAGCGGCAGAATCGGTCGCCATCGATGTCCTTCCTTCACGATACAATTGATATATGGGAGATTTTTCATATCTTCCCATACAGGGCTCCTGTCAGGGCCGACCACCGCATCGATTTCCGCATGTGCTTTTCGTTGGACGTCCGGGTTTAGAATTAGTGCTTGTACGATTGCGAGGATCAAGCTGGATGAAGTGTCTGAGCCTCCTTCCATCAACACACCCCCAATGAAGCAAAGTTGCTCCCACGGCAACCCATTCTTCTCCTGGGAATCCAGAACCCGGTCCATGAACGAGCCGAGCCTAGCTCCGCTCTCACGTCTTGCGAGGACCTGATTCAGGATGTCGGCGTAGAGAGTTTCCATCTGATGGCCGATCGATTTGGCGCGCGTGACATAGTTCCCAAAAAGGCTTTCTGGAATGTATTTGAGCCACGGAAAGATATCGACAGGGGGTGTTGCGCCTGTTTCCATAATTTCGGACCATTCTTCCATTAGTGAGTAGAGGCGTTTCATGTATCGCCCTTCTCTGTCTTTTGTTCGGATGCCGAAAACTAATAATCATTATCAGCAACATTCCATTCCTTTTTCGCATTGAAAACGTGACTGAGAGTAGAGAATGAATTGAGCTCACCTATGGAATTCGTAATCGAATTAGAAAACCGTTTCGGATGCAGCATATGCCCCTCCGGATCTCTCATATAATCCATAACAAGCTGCACCGCCTCCGCATTCACAATTTTCACATGCTCGCTGTGGACCATAGGCTTCATGAGATGCTGATGCACCAATCGTCTAAACGTGCGCCATTTATCGCCATAGTGCATCACCAGGAGATGATTTCCTTTGGTAATAAGATCATGAGACACGAAAGATGGTGGCCGATGACTGTAAATCCCGCTCTTTTTGTCGACAACGTCTTTTACAAGACGGCGATCGGTTATCACGGCCATTGTCCCGCTGCCGAGTTTGAGGGTGTAGAGTCCGCCGTATTGGCGTGCCCATTCTGTGAATCTGAGGGTCGTTAAATCGGCGGGATGGGCGAGAGAGGGACAAAGAGAATGAGGAGGGGCTTTACTTAATATGCGTGTATGCCTTTGGAATTTGGTGTAAGTTTCCTATAATTGGGAGCGTAGGCGGGCCTGAGGCATCACAATCTCCCATTAGCTCTTCCCCGGAAGCATAACAGATGGTAGGATCTGGAATCAGATGATCACCCACCTGTCGGCATATCTCGCCTGCGATTGCCGTGCAAATAGGCATATCGAATAAGCAGTAGAGTTGGAAGAACGACTGCTGCGACGGGTAAAACGCTTAGCAACATGATGGATAAGGGATCAATTGACTCAGTTGCAAATTGAAAAATAAGGTATTAGACTTTAGAGAACTTCAAGTCTACGTGAGCTAGAAATAGAAGCTATTGATTATAACATTTCGTTCCTGGATATGCATCATGATGCTCCCGCTTGCGGTCCTACGTGATGTGATGTTTGTGGCGGTCGGAGAGCGCTAAGTTCCGTCTTAATGCATATTATTTCCGAGACGGTGGTACAAGTCGTGCAAGTTGGATGAAAGGAGAATGCCATGTTACTTGGAGGAGGTGGGCTGAGACGTGGAGCGAGAGCTCCAGTGAGTTTGTTGATGTTGAAAGTCGCCCCAAGCTGGCCTAAAGGAGCAGGTCCGGAGAACTCAAAGCAGCTTAGCGTGCCGAAAGGAGCAAGCACACAATCCGGCTCTGGACGGGCATGCGGCTGAATAAAACACAATATTCCCACATCATCACTGCACGCTAGATAATCGTGTTACATAGGAAACGTCATGCTGCCTTGATTATGCAACGTTATACAATCGCTAGATTACTTCTTTTGATTCGGTACCTCATTCTCGGCGGAGGGTTCCCCAAGCCTAGGCAGAATCCTCATCGCCGACTTCCATGTCATGGCTTCCCGAGCCTGCTCCTCCATTCCCTTCCCGATCTCGTCGAAATTCCTAGAGAAGATCTTAATCGCTTCCCCCGGCGCATTCGGAAAATCGCTTCCAAACAGCACTCGTCCCGGCTTCGCAAACTCTAACAGCGCCTTCATCGTGACGGGATTCGCCGAAATCGCCGTATCAAACCAGAAACTCTCTCTAGCCAGATCGATGATCTCCTCAGACGCGCGTCCGATCGATACGGGTGTATGGGGCAGCATGATGGCGGCCCGATGAATGAGATAAGGCAATGTGCCTCCTGCATGTGAGAGGATGATCTTGCATCCCCGGTGCTGCGCCAACGTTCCTGAGGTGAGCAAGTCAATTGCGGCCCGTCCGGTTTCCTGCGGGTAGTCGAACATGGGCTGTGGAAGCGCGGGATTCACCCATGTGGTGTCAACCGGATGCGTGGGGTGCACGAACACCACCGCCTTCCTCTTACTAAGCTCCGCCCAGATGGGATGGAAGGCGGGTGAGCCGAGGTAGTTGTGGCCGTCATCATATCGAGTGAAGAGCGTAACTCCATCGGCGCCCAGATTGTCCAGGGCATGTGAAATTTCGGAGAGACAGGCGTTGGTGTCAAATGGTGAAGGGAGCGAGGCGAAGAAACCGTAACCGGCGGGATCATTGCGCACGAGTGATGCACAGTACTCGTTGCATTCGCGGGCGAGGGTGGCTGCTTTCGAGGGATCCTTTTCAATACAAGGTCCCGGCGCTGTGACTGAGAGAATGGCGGTCTTGACACCGATATCTGAGTTGATTGCCTTGTCGAACTCTACAGTCCAGGGTGGAATGTACCAGCCAGACGGATCTCCACCGGCTCGTTGTAGAGCTGTGATTTTGCGTTAGCTTTCTTATAGGCGTAGAAGAGAGGAGTGAGCGAGATGGGCCCCAAGTAATTGAATTCGACCTACCTTCAGTCATCATTGGTGGATACACATGGTGGTGGACGTCAATCTTGGACATGATGACAACAATTTGCTGAAACAAAGATTTAACCAGCAAGAAAGATAATTTCCGGGATAATAAACTTCATTGAAACGGTTAGGAAGTTTGGAGAATGCTCTGGTCCTTTAACTGAAATGAGGTAATGGCATAATATTAGTAATCTGAGGTTGGATCTAGTGGCGTTGTGCACTAAAGTGCAGCGTGTTCCTGGGGGGTTGTATGGTAGGATACTACTGGAGTAAACTCCGTTTGATTGTGCCCATCTCCAGCGACGTGAAGACCGCTGGTTTGGAGCGAGCATTGATTGGAGCTCTGCAATGCGGGACTGGTGGGACGCCGTAAGGAGCTGACCGTGGACGGTATACCGGGGTTACTCGTCTTAATTGGATAATCTAAGTTAATTTTGATGCCCTGGTTGCACGTTAGGTCCGCAGATTGCATCCAGAAAGGGAAAATGGATTAATAATGACGATGCCTTGAAAATGGGAGCGATTTGTAATACATCGATACAGTGATACATACGGAAATCTATATAGTGATGATGAATCCAGGTCGCGAGACAAAAGAGATCTACCCGATCTATCCAAGACTGTAAACGTTTTACATGTCTAAAACACAACTCTTGCCATTAAATAGCTTAGTGATACAAAAGCACTCAAGTCGGAATGAGAGAACTAGAAGCCGATCAAGTGGTTCGACACAAAGCGTCGTTACTATTCTGGAACCATCGATCGCTGCCTACGGCAGTCCATGCGTAGAAAATATCATGAGGATCAAACTCCTGCTTGATACGAAGTAGTTCGTCGTAGTTAGGACCATAGAACACATTTTGCCAATCTGGTTGCTGAGGATCCGCCTAATAGCGTGTTAGTTGAATCTTGAGTAATGTTGACTTGTGAAGCGGTCCCGACCTCATTCATATAGGCTCCGGATTCTGGAGCTAGGGCCGAAACCGCCGGAACCCATTCGTTCGTCATCTTCTTAGCCAAACTGGCCATATCGGATAGATTAGCTTCTTGAGGCCATGGGCTGCAAAGCGAATCAGTCGCGATGTTTGAGGTACATATGCCGTTGAAGGCTGGAAAACTTACGAGCTCAGTATGACGTTGATTGCCGACTCCCGCCAGCCTGGGTGGACAGCATTCGGGATGCTTGGCGAGGAGACGTTGAGTCCAATACCAGTGAATGCCGCACCTTCCTGCGTAATCTTCCGAACTGCAGATGTAAGACCGCTATTGTTGCCCTTGATCACGTCCAAAGGAATGAACCAGCCTCCATATTGTCCGTTCTGTACTAGCTGAGTGGGATTTGGTTCAATGAGGGCTTTGTAAAACGCAAAGAACGACGGAAAGGTTTCAACTTTGCAGTGATAAGGGAGTCCAAGCCCATCCAGCTTAGAAGTGAGGGAGGTCAACAATACTTTCGCAGCGTCCGCAGTCATGTTCGGGAGGGCCAGCGGAGTTAAAGAGAACGAGTCGACTGATATGGCTCCAATTGCAACACCTCCAGCAGCTGTATACTCTGGAAGGTGATGATGGTATTCCTCAATCGCTTGGTAGTAGACCTCCTTGGAAATATCTGCGCTTGTGAAGTTCATGACTACGCCGGTCACTGAAACTCCTTTATGGGCCTTGACGGTTAGCGAATAGACAATACCGTAAGTACCGGCTCCACCCCCGCTGAGGGCCCAGTATAATCGAGGGTTCTCAGTCGGAGAGGCTTTGAGCAAGCGTCCCCTGCCATCGACGACTTCCCACTCCAGTGTTTGGTCTGCGCCCATTCCGAAAAGCGAGCTCAGAGGCGAATGCCCGCCCCCTTGCGTCCACCCACCGGCAACACCTACAGATGCACAATCACCGCCAACAACAACCATATCTTTGGCATCGGCGGCAGCGTATACATCTTCGACTTGAACACCGGCAAGAATCTTGACTGCTGGCCCTTGATATTGAGGACTTGTATAGTTAAGAAAAGTGATGTTCTTCAAATGGTGGGTCCAGATGGATAGAGCGTTAGCACCAGTGGATCTGCCGAGGTAGCTAGCGGAGGTTGGGTGAGTCTATCGAGCTTAGAGCGGGGGTATAAAGACTCACTCGTGTCCAGTATTGCGGATTACGAGACGAATGTTGCGACGATGGGCGAATTGGATTGAGCTGGCATAGTCCTCTGGGCCAGTAGCATTTACCGCGTAGGACACCATGTTCCCCAAGGTACAAGGCTTATCCGGGGGGGTGAATGGATCACACGTCAGATTGGAGACTGCGGCAGCCATGATAGATGACGAATCCTCATCACTAATTTTTATATAATGAGAACAGAAACCATGATGAAGATACAGGAAGAAAGCTTACTGCAGAAAAGGCGATGTCCACTGCAGTTTGAGAGCATTGCAGGCGTCGGCGTCATAATTCGGCTCATGACACACGGACGCCAGCGGTGCAGTCGCCACGAGCCTTCCTCCTATGCTGGCGTTAAACTTGGCCCAATCTGCGTCAGAAGGCCAGCAGTCATCGGTCGATGCACAGCGGCAGAGGGTATCAGATAGGACTGATGATGCACAAAGGAACTGAATGAGAAGAATGAAAAGATAGTCACGGATGAATGAGAACTGGCGGGGCTGCATATTCCAATGCATGATGATCTCACAGAGGAAAGGACTGGGTACAGTACTGGGAATTCCAGGCACAGTGGCCATTTTATATCACGGAATTGCACATTTCGAAAGCCACCTTCGATGAATGCGCCATGTCTTGCACGGACCGGGCCATGCGTGCAGTAAGATACTGCTCGGACTCCATTATTTTACTGCTAGGAGTAATTGTAGATGGCTCGTGGGCGGAAGGGATGAAGGCCGAGCGTTGATGGCGTTAAGGCGTTGGAAGATACGAGGCCGAGCGCTAATGGATGAAGACCGGGCGTTGGAGGAGAGTAGGCGCGTCTGGTTAGGTTTGTCTAACATTAAAGTCTTGGCCACCCGGTCGGGTCAGCCACCGGACGGGTCAGCCCCCTTTCCCCCACTCTGCTGTAGCCATTCTACAAACAGATTGACTTGCAACTCATTGATTTCTACACCAAATATGACACCAAATACATCAAACGATGCAGGAGATGCAGAATTATCTCAGGAAGATCGCATACAGCTCGCAATCGCTGCGTACGACGATAAATCTATCCCTTCCCTCCGCCAAGCCTCCAAAATCTTCAACGTACCTTATACGACTCTACAGGCGCGTAACTCAGGGAGGCGTTCTGCAAAAGAGTGTCAACAATCTCAGCAACGCCTTTCTATACAAGAAGAAGCCTTCCTGAAGCAGTGTATACGCTAGATAGCCAATTAGGGCTGGCCAATTACAATTTCGTAGTTTGAAAGTGCTGTAAAGGATCTACTATAAAGAAAAGGTAATACGCAACTATTAGGCCATAATTAGTATAAGAACTTTCTAGCACGGTATACAGACATTAAATCGAAGTTCGTACGTACTCGTGATTAAGCGCAAAGTAACACTACTAACTACAAAACACTTTAGAAGTAGTTTAATCTATATACCAAGACAGTTATCAAGTATAAGATTGTGGTAAAGAATATATACAATATAGATAAGAAAGGCTTTATAAAGGGAGTAGGTAATAGCGGTAACGTTTTTCTAATTATAAAGTAAAAATAGGCTTAGTTAATACAGCTTAAAGATCACAAGTAGGTTTCTATAGTTAAGGCTAATTAAATAAATAAATTCTTACTACCTACCTTTATTATCTTTGCAGGTAGACAAATTTAATTCTTCTAGATTAATTTCTTAATTAATTATTATATAGTACTTATGATGACTGCGCATTATAAGTGAACTAGAATATAAAAAGCCAAACACCAAGCTCCGGCACAGGAGGTATATTAACCTTTAAATTTCTATAAACTTGCTTTTTAGTTTTATGTAGCTTTAATATAGCGCCTTATTACTAATACTCATGCGTGATTACTATAGGTTTATACTAGCCGTAACAGTACTTTAAGTTTAATAATCTAAATAGACAAATTACTTAATTACTATACACTAGCTTTAATACTTAATAAATATATAAGGCCTTATACTATAAGTATCTATCGCCTTCTAATTCTAGATAGCTAAAACTCTTACGTCTCTTTCAGCTTTGTATAAGCATATAAGAAAATAAAGATAATTTCTCTTTATTTACCTTTTTACACAACTTACGTTCTTTAGCCACTTAATGTAGGCGTCTTTGAACCTCTTACAAAGGTTTATAAAAAAGAAGCTAAGAAAAATAGCTTTTTTGGTACTAAGAGAATAATAAATTACTAGTTTCTTTTTTACATTTAACAAGCAAGACAGCAGGCAGTCACTTAACAGAATATTGCCAGTATTTAAGAAAAGGCAGGCCTTCTTCTATATAATCCTTTACAAGTCCTTTAAGAGTATAGGCTTTAAACACTTCTATTTTTTAGTATTACTAGCGAGAATGGTGTATAAGTTGATATACCAGCAAATTAAAATCAATCGCAATGGATTAATCAGACTATTACTAAAGTTTTTAAAGATATTTCTGTCCAATTTCATTCTCCTATTAAACACCTTTAGAATATTAGTTTAACTGCTCTTACTAATAGATCTACTCTTCAAATCATAAACAACGAGTTTGTTAAAAAGCAGAAGAAGGCTGGAAAGAATTGTACAAAGAAGTACTTTAGTAATGCAAGAGAGCTTACTATAAGTGCATATATAAATTAAATCAACGCTCGAAAGTGTCACCGAGTAGCGCTCTCGTCATCTCCCACATCTGACCCTAATGGCGTCAGCAGATTGCGTACCCACATTCGTAAGCTCTTCTACGTATATAAGCCCTAGATAGTTCATTAATAGATTTTCAGGTTGGCCACGACTTTCACTCTAGTGCGCTCGGTCACAGAAAGGCCTGGGAGAGGAAAGAAATTAGTGTAAAGAAGAGGGCAGCTACTTTATAAGGCAAAGTACGCCTTGCAAAGCCAGCTTGAAAGGAGTTCCCTATGAGTTTTGATGTACTTTATATAGAAATCTAAGACTGGTCTCTTTACGGTCCGAACGCGCGCTGGAGCTAAACAGGCAGTTCTACAAGAAATGGGGTGGCCCCCACTGGGTGGCTGACCCAACCGGGTGGCTAAGACTTTATCTCGCTTACCGGAACCGGAATAACCTTCCGCCGAGACAATCTCTGTTCGAGGTGGTGCTGGAACTAACAGCGGAATTCTACAGTCTTATTTGAGCACGTGCCAAAATGATCGCTCTCTGACGTTGATGGCTGAGTGATCCACGGGCGGGCATCGTGAACTTGTATATTTGTGTGTGCATTTACGGCGATTGTATAGCAAGTAGTAGTCTGTTCCCATCTAACGCACAGGGGCACCTAGTGCACACTGAAATTTGAACTCTTCTAAGACTTCGCAATACTTAATAATAATTTCTAAAATTATCAATTCAAAAAATAATAACGTTTTTCACAAGCGAGTGAGCCATACAAGCGAGTAAGCCACCTCAACCGAGAATCACAACGCGTCAACTATCAACAACCATGGCTCAACAAATCACGACTAAATCTATCCATAGCGAAGGTAGACTATTGCTAGCTATTTCAGCTATCCAGCAAGATCAAATCCAGACCATGCGACGCGCGGCAGCAACCTATGAAGTCGACAGGACTACACTTAAGCGACGAATTAATGGGACCAGTTCACGACGCAATTGTGAGCCCAATTCAAAGAAACTTATAAAGCTAGAAGAGAGAGCTATTGTCCTACACATCCTAGACCTGGATTCACGAGGAGTCGCGCCTAAGCTCATCTACGTGAGAGAGATGGCTAACTATCTACTAGCTGAGCAATGCAACCTAACAGTCGGCGTCAACTGGCCATACAACTTTGTTAGGAAGACTAAGGAAATTGAGACAAAATATAATAAGAAGTATGACTATTAGCGTGCTCGCTGTGAGGATCCTGCTATTATACAGCCATGGTTTAACCTTGTACGCAACTTCAAGGCGAAGCATGGCATCACCGACGAAGACACGTACAACTTTGACGAGACAGGCTTCCAGATGGGTGTCTCGTCAAATGCTAAAGTTGTTACAGGCTTTGAGCGATGTAGTCAGCCTAAGGCTGTACAGCCAGGCAACAGAGAATGGGTCACAGTCATCTAAGGCGTGAATAGTTAAGGCTGGCCAATTCCACCGTTTATTATCTTTGCTGGAGTCTATCACCTATCCTGCTAGTATAAGGACCTACTACCAGGCTGGGCGATCTTAATGAGCGAGAATGGCTGGACAATAAATGCGATAGGTATCGACTGGCTAGAACATTTCGACATGTACACGAAGGATAAGACTGTAGGTGTCAATCGTCTATTGATTCTAGATGGCCATGAGAGCCACGAGTCTCTTGAATTTCAGCTGCTCTATAAGAAGAAGAATATTCTTACACTCTACATGCCAGCAAACGCGTCACATCTATTACAGCCTCTAGATGTAGGCTGCTTTGCACCTCTTAAGCAAGCCTACGGATAGGAGGTTAATAAGCTGGTTAGGAATCACATCTTCCACGTTACTAAGCTTGACTTTCTGCCACCCCTCAAGGTAGCCTATCCAGCCTCGATTACTAAGAGTAATATATGTGGAGGATTTTGAGGTACAGGCCTCATTCCATTTGACCCAGACGTCGTTCTATCCGGGCTAGATGTCAGGCTACAAACACCTGAGCTGCCTACAGAGGCAACTCCATGAGAACCCTAGACACCCAGTAACGTCGCTGAATTAGACAGTCAGTCTACTCACCTACGTAGACGTATTGAGCAGCACTAGAATAGCTCACCTACGTCAATTCTGGAATCACTAGACCAGCTCACGAAGGGTGCGTCGATGATGTTACACGCTAGCGTCCTAATACGCTCACAGCTGGCCACCCTATAACAGGCCAATGAGGTCATATCAGAGCGTAGGAAGTACAAAAAGAAGCGTATACAGAGACTAGGGACTCTATTGCAGGCAGAAGGTGTAGCTATACTAGCTTAGGCTGATGTTGATGCGCAGATAAGGGTAGAATTAGGTTCTAGCAAAAGACGTGGAGCTGATGGCCCATGACAGCCTAGGCGCTGTGGACGCTGCAGGCAGACTGGGCACAATGCAAGGAAGTGTACACAGGTTGAGGCTGAGGCTAGCCATCTAACTATCAATTCTGGTGATGATAGCTGATGGTTATGGGTTGTTATTAGCTGTTGAAGTAGTGGGGGTCAGTTAAGGTGGCTCACTTGCTTGTATGGCTCACTCGCTTGTGAAAAACGTTATATATATATTGACATATTTTAATATTATAGTAGTATTTTAAAACTATAAAAACATAATACTACATTTAGTTAATAATAATAAAATAAAACTACAAATTTTAAAATTTTAAAAACATTAATATTTACTAATTTAGTATAAAAAAAAAAAAAGGGAAAAGTTTTGATAAAAATTATAAAAAGTTAAGTAAATTTGTTTATTTAATACCAATTTTTTTTTTAATTTATAAGTATAATTGTAATATTAGGTTATATTTTAAAAATATTTTAACTATTTTAAACTTAATTGCTAAGTACCTATATTAATTTAGTATGTTTTTAAGTATATAAATTTTATATATAAAATAAATTATTAATAGCATTGTTGCATTATTTTAATTCAAAGTGCGTGGATTTTGGTGTGCATCAGCTGGCCCCATGCGTTAGATGGGAACAGACTCTACCTCACCGAGGTATGTTGCTCGTGGTAGGATCCGTTGGGCAGAAGAAGGTTCGGCAGAGTGCCTGGTTGGTTTGGCCCTCGCGTACCTTTACTGCAAGGGTATCTTGCTGCACCATGAATCAATCGAGATGCCTGCCTTTATCTTGAGCTTAACAGAAATCAAATATTTCAGCTACTGGGGGTTCGGGCAGTCATCACTCAAGTCTATCGAGACCTCTGTTCGTTCCATTGTCAGCAACACTTGTCGTGGCTAGCGTTTTAAGGCGTGGCGTCTGCAGTAAACCGGGTGTGGTTAAACCCGCGTGGGATCGGAGCCAAATCATTACGCCTTATCCGCCTTCCCGCATCCCTCAGCAAACCTCATCCCACACAAGCTGCACCCTATCAATTATCTTTTCCTATATCTTCTCATGTTTACGACGTTTAGCACGGGAAGTCGCGCTCCTGCTACTGCCTCAACCGCCCAGGCCGCCGCACCAAACACGCGGCCAAAACGGGCCCAAGTCGCCAGGGCCTGCGACTGGTGTCGAGTGAACCGCACAAAATGCGACGATGACGTGCCCTGCCGCAATTGCAGGAACAGAGGCGGCCGCTGCAGCAACAGCAAGGCAAAGGATGCTCAGAGCTCCAAAGAAGCTGACCGGTTGAAGGCAAGGGTGCAAGAGCTCGAGGAACAGCTCAGGAACAAAGACACGACCGAAGCTGAGAATTCGCTACCTACGCCGCAAACATCCGGCTCCACGACCGCCAGTAGCCCCCAAGAGCCGACCGAGCGTCGCAAGAGACGCCGCGAAGATTCTCCCGTCACGGAACCGTGTGCAAGGAGAGTCTTTTCCTACACCACGTTCTCGTCGTCACATTACCTCTCCCGTGTCGGTTCCTATCTTGGAAAGGCACTTGGTCGATCAGTACCAACTAGTGGGCTACAGCCGAACGCTGCAGGGACGACCTTTGTGTCGCCTGAGAACCTGATCCCACGCGGGACTAGCTTGGATTTGCCCACAAATCATTCAGATGATGCTATCAACACTCTGTCTCGTTCGCAAGAGGACTTCTTTCTTAATCTCTACTGGCAGTCCTACCACTGTCTGTTCCCTGTCCTGGATGAGGCTGCTTTTACTGAGCACTATGACTCTCTTTGGTCTGATCAATCGTCCAACACTCAGCCGTTTCGACGACAGTCGGCCTTGGTTGACATCACACTAGCTTTGTGTATGCAATATGGCACTGCCTTCCTAGGAGCGGGCGACGAGAGGACGACTAGCACAGATGTAAATCCAGACGATGCGAGCATCGCCGGAAGCGGCTTCTATGCGAGGTGCCAGAAGATCCTATATTACGAACTTGAGGCACCCACCATCGCCACATTGCAATGCCATATTCTTCTCACGCTGTATCTGCTCAATGCGTCCTTCATGAACACCGCACACAGCATCCTTGCTACAGCTGTGCGGCTCGCCCACATACTTGTTCTCCATCACGACCCACCGAAAGATCTCCCGAAATCGGTTCGTTCCCTTCGTAGGAGGATTTGGTGGTCTTTATTTTTCCTTGAGCGTCGCCTTTCAATGGAGACAGGACGGCCGTCCCTAATCCAGCTATCGATTTGTTCATGCGAAGTATCAGGAGGAGATCCCGCGCAGGACATGCTCGCTGGCACCCAGCTTCTCAGCGAGTACGAAGACATCAGTTGGCTGAGTTATCATGGCCAATCTGTTCAGCTCGTCACGGCATCATCCGCAATTCAGACTGCACTCGCAGAGAAAGAGTCTGAGATCCTGAGTTTGAGCCATCTACGAAACATATACGACGATCCGAAAGCTGTGGAAACACTGGCGTCCTTTCTAAATAGCAAACTCAAACCCATCCACATTTGGCGAGAAAACATACCAGCCACGCTGAAGAACGCTCGGCAAGGAAGTGCAGATCCTTTTTCAACCCATCGTTCTGCACTCCATACTGACCTCTCCGTACCGCTCTGGCTACAGCGCCAGCGGGTGCTGCTAGTATTGTTATATCATCATACTATGATGACACTGTTTAGGCCCTTCCACCGTTTCCCTCCGGTCTCTACGTCGACCACTCCGCTCTCTGATAACCACAGCATTTCATGTCTCAACCATGCTATCGCCATCACCTCTATCATCCATCAGGTGACTTCCGAGACAGACATCTTGAACGGGTGGTATGAGGCATTGAGAATGCAGTGGGATGCGACACTCTGCATCCTGGGTTTCATACTGGCCAACCCCGTTTGTCCTCCAACTCCATCCGCTCGCAAGATGTCACAGACTGCTATCACTATCTTTTCCAACCTTTCAAGCAACTGCGCTTTCGCTGCGAGTGCGGCAGAGGTAGCAAAGTCTCTCAATCGGCACGCTGTCCAGCTCGCGGACAAATTTCGCGCTAGCCTGACTCCCAGGCAGTCGCCAAATGGAACGCCAATTAATCAGCAGCCGCAGCCGCAGCCGCAGCCGCAAACAGAACAAGGTTCATCTTCGTCACATAGAATTCAGCCTGGTTCGAACGCATTCGCCGATGATATCCTGCGGATGAGTACCTCGGCATTTCCTACGACTTCTCAGCCTCTGGCACAAGCGTATCTCACCCCAGTGGGGTTTTCACAGTCAGGGCTGGGTAGTATTGATATGTTGTCGCAATACGCCATGATGACCGACTTGCCGTCATCCATCGGGGTCGGAAATGATCCGTCTCTTCAACTAACTAATGACATATTCATGGCACCGGACAAGCTGTGGCTGCAGGGTGATGGGATGTCAGCCGATCCTTGGGCGATTATGCAGTGATAATTTGGCTAGAATAGCAACATTCTTTTTCATTTTTCATTTTTTTTTTTTTTTTTAATTATTTTTAATTATATTTATTTTATCTCCTCGGTTCATATTCACGAGTTACATAGAGCGGCCATTTTGAGGAATTATAGAATACTACCTAAGCAGCATGCATTTATGCATCATCATCCGATCTTAAATCAGTCAGGGTGGCCATCAGTAAGTAGGCAGTAAGTAAGTAGGGTTTTGGGAGGTTGCTACTGTAGTAGGGGAGGTTAGCTACTTACTTACTGGCCAAATCGCTTCCTACTTACTGAGGTTACTGCAGTAGTACTATACAAAGTCTTGGCAAAATCTTCGGTGTTGAAATCGATCGTCAATTTAGGCTTCCTCTATCTGTAACTGCTGCCACTGCTGCTCCTGCTCCTGCTCCTGCTCCTGCTCCTGCTGCTGCTGTCGAATCTCCCTAGTTGTCAACCTCTTTGCCAGCGTCACTAGATGACTATCCACTACGCCGTTGAGTCATCAGATAAATAATCATCTAATTATAACAACATTGTACGAAGTAAAATTTCATCGAATAAATGGATCTAATATTAAGAATAATTGTATTATAAAAAATATCGGAAGATTTTAGATATATCATTGATATGATCGTTCCGTGTTCGAGTTTATTAACGTTCCCAATATGTTTTGATGCTTTAATCTCTATTTAAATTAATGAAATATCCTCTATTATACAATTTATTGCTGATATTCGAGTAGTTTTTAGACCGGTTAAAGAATCCTTAATTCGATTATTATCTATTAGTCTAAACGACGTATCCGGTGTAGTAATTAGAATAATAATTTCGATAATAAATATCATCTCCGCAATCACCGAAATTTTCTCTAGAACGAATGCGATGAGGGGCCCTCGTTAAATTCTATAAAGCATTTGTGCCGCATTAGTCCGCCGAAATATTGAAGCAATTAAACCATGATCGAAGAGTATTCGCATCCCTCGACAAATACCTGTATATTTCTTCTTTTCAAATTTCTATTTCTTCTCGATAGTTCTATATATCGAGAATTAGAACAATCTCTGTCACCTTAAGTGACCTTGCGCTAAATAGAATACGACAATGCGACGATGCTCGATGCCCTAAGTTAATTAAATAAGAAAGTTATTAAATGCGGACCCGGATCCCTCTGCGTCTCCCGATGTTAGGAAAACTTCTTGGAGACAGTTTAATGCTAACCGTTCTGCAGTTCGTAGAATATCTCAAGAATGCCGGTAAAGTACTTCAATGCGAGTTCGATCTTCCATTGTGACTGAAACCGAGGGAAACCTTCTGCGAAGAGTACGATGTTGATGAACTATTCGTAGAGGCATTCGAATAACTGCGCTGCTCGTCGGTCGCATTGCTATCGATGCAATTTAGTCCGCGACGAAATCCGGAACTCTTCGAATGTTCGATGATCGTCTCCGATTAGAAACTACCGTTAACTAGAGGAATGTAACAACGATGTCGGGAGGTAGGGTTTTATGCGCTCTTGACCAAGGTTCTATTTACCACTTTTATGGGATTAATACAGTTTGTTCGCTTGCGGACGTAATTTAGACGAAAACTACTCCGAGATGTCCGACTCGTCGAGCTGCTGCTGGATTAACTCGGTCTAAATGCGGGTGCGGCTGCCTTCTCCGGTCCACTATCTCCGATATTACTCTACCTCCTACTCTAGGAGGTCCATCTGCTGTCGATATACATGCCACGACCGTCCCGAAGTTCTTCCGTCCGCTTCTTCGTCGCTGATGAATGACTCGATCTCGTCATGGAACTCGGACTATTAACATTCTCGCTGTGTCTACGGGTGGGGCTCGATTAATGCGTCGGCAACCTTACCACCTTTGCTTAACCGTTCGTTGCTAAGGGAGACGAGATGTTCTACCGGGAACTGATGAATAGCTAAGGAAGGTGCTCGACGCTTACACTCTCTCATAAATCAGTTCGATTTGCTTGCTAATGGCTGCTCGCTTTATCGGATCCACGATCATGTTAACTCCGACATGTTGATGTTTTCTTGACCAAC
>ML994653.1:1149793-1231975 GCA_010093925.1 Zopfia rhizophila CBS 207.26
CACTGTGTCTACAACGGCAATATTTTTATTTATACCTGTAAGAGAGGGCGACTCTCCTAATTTAGGACTACACCCATTTTTAATGGTATAAGCAGGTCTTGTGATTCCAATGAACAACCAGGATCTCAAAAGGAAGATTTACAGACACATAGCAATAATAGAATAGTCAGACATATTTTGTGCAGCAATCTATTCGACTTAGAGAAGTTATATAACTAACTCTAATCATCGCGATATCGTTTAAGGAGCCGTAGTTGCCTTCCTCGTCGATTCACGTGAGAAGGTGTCTGTACTACTTCTGATGCATCTGCATCAGCATTATCCTCCTGCTTATCAAGTACTATGAGTTGAATAGCCTTCCTGCCTTTATTGACCTGTTTGATGTCGTTCTGGAGTTGTGCACCAATAAGAGCGATGCTGCACTCTTGTCGCAAGAACAGTATTTCCACGTGGCCGGGGAATTAGCTTACACGTTATCTCATGAATCAGCCGCTCCACAGAAGATTTCGCTTATTTCCCGCTAAGAACGCCTGGCAACTCCTGGGCCAATTAAATTACAAAGCACAATGCGAAATCTTCTGCGGAGCGTCTGAGGAAAATTGGTTCGATGTTTGGTGATAGCGCGACAAAATATCGTACTTGAAGCAGTTTCAATTAACTATAGCATCCCCCCACCACCATCTATCATTTAGGTGTCAAATGCGGTAGAAAACTACGGTATTTGTTTACCAGATTATTATATTCTATGCTAATTCTAACGCGAATATAGGTGCGAAGTATACCGTCAAAAAAAGTGCGCGTTTAGTTTTACAAAACTACGATCGCCCACCATCTAGTTTACAACCACACCGCGATCTATATGTTCCAAATCTAGTGCGCGCTGTTTCTTACGGGTGTCCTTTACTACCTCCATGCAACGGTTTACCTGCATATACAGTATATAGTATATACTTGGTCGAATCGGGTTGACCTTTACCAGCTACACACTGCCTTATTAAAAGCGAATACACAATAGTTCTGTACCAACACGTATTTCTCGAGGGTTATATTAGTCTAGGTAAGGAGTTAGTGTATTAGAATAGTGGTCTAAGGTCGAGGAAGGGTAGACTTAGTATTGGGTTGGATGGGCGTAGGAACGCGCGCGTTGCGGAGGGGCTACGGGGGTTATGCGATTCGTAGGAGAAGCTATGCTCGATCAGATAGATAGAATAGATAAAGCGCTTTCGATTGCAGGTATTTTCGTGCCGACTGAGATAGAATTAATGGGTGATGTATACGTCTGAAGCTGGTGTTATTTACCTTGTTTGGCTATCGCGCTATCACACAAACCCGAACCAAATTCCCTCAGACCCTCAGAGAGGATTTCCCCTCAGCGCACTCTGATTGGCCCAGGAGTTAGCGGGATACTAAGCGAGCCTCTAATTCACACGCTAATCCTAAATCAGAGTCGGGCCTGGGGAGAATCCTCGTCGAGGGGGCTGGCTCGTGAGATAACTTACACGGGGGTATTTGGATCAACGAAGCGGCATCTCTTTAAGGAAAACACACGTGATTACTTGGCTAAACTACTCATCGCTAAGGGAGCGTCCTTCGCCTCACACGTGGAGGGCACAATGTACACACACACAATTTATTAACGCCCGGCGGCTGAGCCGAAAGGGCTACTAGCGCTGATCTACTACTACACTTCCTACGGTGGTCTTGGCCTCATTCAGCTCTTACATCAGCATTGTTCCACTTCCTCCGGTGAGTTCTGTTCTCATTCAAGCCCATACAGAATTCCCTTGATGGTTTGTACTTCATTTTACCATTTCTCTTCGGTTGCTCGTGGGTTAGTAATGTTGATTGCAGACTGGCTCAGAGTACATTCTCCAAGTGTTCAGCTTCCTATCTTCGGTGGCTGAAGCGCTGTCTGCTCTCTGTAACACGAGGTGATTGGTGGGTTAGGTCGATATGATAGGTGAGGTGTGATATATTGTCCTCCTTGTATGTCTAATAGGAATCTGGTGAACGCTGGGAGTGTTGAGAGCAGAAATTTTGATAGAGAGTTTGTCGCTGCTGCTGTGGCCAGGTCGTATTGCAATACTGGTAATTGTTGTTGTTGTTGGTGGAATGGAGACGGTTTATTACGAAATCGTGATATAAGATCTTGTACTGTAAGTACTGGGTTTGGCGGCTTCTGGCAGAGACGATTGGGTTGTGCTAAGAGCGGTGAAGCGAGTACTGAGGCGTATGTACGTGGTTGTGGAGAGGATGCTGGGAGTGATGGAGGTAGTGGGTAAGCGGGTGGTTGAGGGAACAGTTGAGGGCGAGGCTGAGGGTTTGATGGTTGGGGTAATTGGAGGGGGAGTAGATTAAGTTTTGGTAGTGGTCGAGGTATGCGGCTTGGAGGCGGTTTCTTTGGTGTGTGGGTGTAGTAAGCGTATGGCTCTTGTTTGGTGTACGGGGTGTTGCGGTGTTTAGGGGTGTTATTAGTGGGAGGTGGTTGTGGAGGTCGGCTATAAGTTTGGGCCAAGGGCAGTGGTCCTCGTGTTCTCGCATTAACTCTTTGATGGGGAGGTCGAAATCGTCCCACTCGCAGGACTGTATACCACAGAAGGCGCATTCCACGGCATCTTCTTCTTCGTAGTCGTCCGTGTTTAAGTGGTAGAAGCCGGCAGCGGTGAGTTTTGTTGGGGAGAGGTATTGATGGGGCCAGTTGGTGTACGAGTCTATACGCGAGGGTATTGTTATAAAGTCAGATGCTAGGGTTAATGGCGGAGATGATGGCTGGGATGCTGGCGGCGGCGGAGATGGAGATGGTGATTTTAGGGGGCGCGGTGATGCGGGTGAGCGTGTCGGGAGGTGTCCTGGGGATTCCCTGTCGAGATTTTCCGCCCATTTTCTCACCTGACCTTCACGTCGTATACACTCGCTTCCCAAATCCATACAGTGCTTTGCAAAACCCGCACAATGTACACTCGCTTGCACAATCGGCTTCCGGTTTTTGCACGCTGCTGAACTTTTGCCCCGCAAGCCCCCTGCAGCGCTTGGCATGGCCTTTACTTTATTAGTTGGCATGTTGAAGGAACGAACCGGTGCGACAACGTATGTTGAAAATATAAGTTGTCATATCTCAGGCTGTCAAGGTGCTTTCCTACACGTCGGCCAGCCAGATAATGATGTTCCCCCAAGTGCCAAGAACAATGCACGGGCCACATCGCAATGTGGCCCGTGCATTGTTCTTGGCTAGTCCTTAGATGCAGGTAGGGCCGCCCCATAAAACCTTGGCGCCTCCCCGGCGCCGACCAATCCGACTATTTCAACTATGGCTTTAACGAATTCACTTGGGAAATGTATCGCCAACGCAAAGCACCCACGACCGCCACACTCAATTAGTGTTCAAAAAGCTGAGACCACACAATTCCAGCAAATGTTCGCCAGCTAAATGTTCGGTATGAATCCCGGCGCACCGCCTTTAGCTCGCCGCTTTCGACCACTGAACTGTTGGGATACCGTCCGATGTTGAGGGAGCTGGACTGAGATTAGCTTCATGGCTGGGAAAGTAGACGCTGACATGCCTTTCCGCTGGGATCGTTGCTGGTCGGAGATGGAGATGAGTAGCTCTCTTCGTGGCTCTTATCAAGAGCACGTATCTCTCTCAAACGTTCGCTTCTGCGAGGTCTTGCAACTGGCTTCTTCTCATGAGCGACCTTCATCGACGGCGCTTGGAGGATCTTCTGGTAAGCGATGATGTCGATGGCCGAGTTTAACCTCTTTCGCGTTTCCGCGGAAGTTGACGTGTGAGAGTCAGGAGGTGGCGCGTTTAGCTTGGTATATCTTCGGATCTCAGAGGAGCGGAGGCGACTGTCCGTCTATAGAAGCAGCCAATTTAGCTCTTGTTCGGCCATGTGTTCTGAATAAGAAGGTCTAGAGATACTTATATTACCTGATGAGGTTGGTTGCACTTCCGTAAGGCGCTCTTTAGCATGGGAGCCACCCGCCGTTGTTTCACACTCTTCGGTATCAGGCGTTGGAGTGAGACTACTGTCTCGGGAAGGAATAAAGAGCTCCTCTACTCTATCCAAGCAGGCTTGTGCTGAATATTGCGATTCTAGTCTTATGACTAACATGGCGGTGGACAAGAAGTCAATCAGGATTAACTTCATCGATAATTTTTTCACACCTATCTATTTCTACCACCGGAACCAGGATGAGAAAGATTGAGTAACGCGAACCTTAGGATAACGACGCCAAGAGATCAGATGTCAAGTACCTCTGTATATTTATCTTTTGGTACTAATTTTGATAGTCCGAAGTATTTGGCGATTTCATCATGGAGGTTATATTTGGCAGCATGAAGTTCTCATAAATATTGTCTTCAAAGGAAAATGATTGCATTGATTCCTACAATACTGAAGGTAATGACTGATTAAATACATAATAATCGATTAGGCAGTAACGATAGTACGAATCCTTGATGACTCACGTTGCCGTTGTGGCGGTGGTGCCTTGAGTTCTGCCTACGCTTGGCGCATGGTAGCAAGGTTGCCTATCGCGGTTTTGCCAACAATAGAGGTAGTTAAGTAATAGACTTGGGCATTGGCATTGACATTGGAAATTCGAGCAACACCGGGTCGGATTAACAATCTTCCAGGGGGCTTGCTTTAAGTGAATCTCTTCAAAAATCACTTACCTGGCAACTTTACGTACCCACTTTAAGCACAACTAAATCAACACTAAAACTATGTACAAAAGCTAGTACTACTGCAGTAGGGAGGCTTCCTACTTGCTTACTGACTGGCCAGCTGGCTACTTACTTACTTACTTTTTGGCGGAGCACCTACTAGCAGTAGCTACTGACAGTACTACTTACTGTTGGCCACCCTGAAATCAATATCATGGAATTTCTCTATCTCTGTCATGGAAATATTCGTTAACTCTATGTCTAAATCAAGTGTCCCCTATGCAGAATCCATGGCGCCGTTCGAAATTGACCTCTAATGGGCAAAGACAACCCAGTTATAATTGTTACAGTCTATTGATAGACTCAATTCTCCTCCAACTTCTCCGCAAACCAACCCACCAAATGTCCTACCGTTGGATAGCTCCAAGTCAAGGTCGGCGGCACCTTCACCTTCAAGCTCTGTTGCAACTGCCTCCTTAGCGTGACGGTCATGACGCTATCAACACCCAAGTCGGAAAGTGCAGCCCGCACGTCTACGTCCTCGGCGCTCGATTGCAGCACCTTAGCCACGCACTCGCGGATCTTTGCGGTCAGATACGCTTTCAGCTCCGGGCCTGACTTGGGCACATCTGCGGATGCACGCCCACTGGAAGATGAACCTGATGGTTGCTTGGACGTACCTTCACGGCGGACGGCGATGTCGGTTAGGATGGGATGCGGCAGCGGCTCGCCCTCATCGATGGCAAGGCTCCGCAGCACGACACCGTGGTCCATGTTATACCGGGAGAGATGCATCCACGCGCGGAAAGCTTCATCGCAAGTGATGTCGGTAATACCTTTACCCTCGAGCTCGGCATTGATGTATTCGGTGCTGGCGGCCATTCCCATGCCCCGCCATGAGGTCCACTGCACCGCGATGGTGTTGTCTCCCAAATTGCGGCGGTGCGTGGCGAGGGAGTCGAGGAAGGCATTGCCGGTCGCGTAGGAGCCCTGGCCAGGGAAGCCGAAGAGCTGACCGCACGAAGAGAAGAGCATGAAAAAGTCGAGCGTCTTCGGAGGAAAGAGCTCATGCAGAGCTAAGGCGCCCGTGACTTTAGGTGCGAGCACGCGTTCGAACGAGTCTGCAGTCGTCTCTAGAATGAGTTGGTCTTCAATAACACCAGCAGCGTGCACGACGCCGAGGATAGGTGGAAGTGAGAGGTCCTCGATGGCTTTTGCAAGTCCGACACCATCGGTGACATCTACCTTCACGACATGCACGCTCGCTCCACACCGCTCGAGCTCTTGAATCTTGGAGATGGCCGATGCAATAGGTTCTTCGAGTTGGTTCCATTGACTTCGCGGAGGGATGCCCCTGCGAGAGACCAGCACGACTCGACGAGCTCCCTTTGCTACTAGGAAACCGGCCACCTCCAGGCCCAAAGCTCCCGTGCCGCCGGTGATAAGATATGTGCCCTCAGGTTTCGGAAGCAATGTCAAGGATTTCTTGCTTGACAGCAGCTTCTCCCGTGGAAGTGGTCGCAGCCTCGCCACCCTGGCCACACCGTCATTCATTCGGATGACATCTGCTCCCTGAACATATTTGATAGCCTGGAGGGGTAATGCAGAATCCTCCGTATCAATTAGCCCACCGAAGTGGTCGGGATGTTCACTCGCAATGATTCGAGACACTCCATGCAAGGGGGACTGTGCCAGCGCAGTGTACGTGTCGGAATGAGCAACTCTGGAAGTAACGGCAAATACCTTCGCGTCTACACTGTTACCGACGACGTATTTGATGATATCAAGAAGCTCCATTGTAAATTTCTGCGTTGTGGAACTGATGTTGTCCAAAGAGTTGACTTTGGCTGGTATGTATATGATAGTCGTGTCTTTGTCAAGCTTGAGCAATGAATCAACTGCGGTGAGCTGACTTGATGATGTAATTTTCATGATTTCCGTTTCGATTGGCAGACTTTTTGCATAACCGCTGATGGTTTCCGTATCTTCAGAGACGAACACCACTTTACGCAAAGTGAGAGGGTTTTCTGTCAAGGCTACTGGTGGCCATGCAATCTGGTGCACTAGGCTTTCGACGCTACTGCTGACTCCTGGCGTCCCTTCGATTTCAGAAAATCTCATAGATGTGAAGGTAGCAAGCACATTACCCTCTTCATCCAAGATGCTCACGTGCACAGAGAGCGTTTTATCGGAAGCTGCCTCACAATAGAGCCATCCGGTCTTCGGAGGTGGGCTCTGCGTAAAGATTTGGACACGATCGATTTGGGAAGGCATACGAAGTCGTGGCTCATCAAAGAAGATTGTTGATCCGACAGAGGTAGCTGAATCGAGGATCGGAGCCCAGGATTGCTCGTCCCATGGAAGAGGAACACCTTGTTCAAGTGTCGGCGCGACATCCACTCTGGCGATCATTTCCTTGGTATTACCCCAGTGCTCGGTTACAGCCCAGGGGAAGCCCATGGCTGAAACGCCGACTTGGTCAAGGTATTGGATGGAGAAGTCATCCTTCAAGCGCGCACCAATGCGGGTCCTGACGGCTGCAATGTCGATTGGCGGTGGGTTTACGACAGAGGGCAGCATCTCTTCTTTCAACTGCGCGGTCGTGTGTGTCACCCACGATGCATCATTTCCGGTGTCGCTTTCAGCGCTTTGAATGAGCCGAGAGTTCAACCGGATGTTGTCCTGATGGATCACGAGCTGTATATCTCGCGGTGCACTTATGGCAACGGGAACTCGCAGCACCACATTATGAAGAGTGCGAGCTCCAGAGCCATGCAAGAACGTATTGACAAGGCCGGCTGCTGGGACAATCTCCGTTCCGTGGAGCGGATGGCTTCCTGGGAAAGGCTTGGTGCTTTCATCAAGAGTGGTAGTGTAGATTGTCATATCTGACTCGGAGACCGAGATACGCTGCCCTAACAAGGTATGCTTTTCGACATCGTGAGTTACCCCTTTGTTGATTGGACCGGTCTCGATCTTCCTCCAGATGGGCTTGTGATTCCACTTGGTGGTGGGAACGTCCGAAGTCCACTGGCCGGGCATTTGTCTCTTCCAATCCACAAACCCTCCTTTGCAGTGTAACTGTGCAATGCTATGAAGGATACATTGTTCGGCTGACTTGTTACGTTGCATAGTTGGGATAACTGCAAAGTCTTCGATTTGCCGATCCATGATGGTCTCGTTTATGGAATGCGAGACGATTGGATGTGTGGAAACCTCGACAAAAATTCGGAAACCATCTTCGGTAGCAGCATTGACTGCTGAAGTGAGTTTGACGGGATTTACCATGTTATTCGCCCAATATTGAGCATCTCGCAAAACATTTCCACGAGGATCCTCCAGCGACGTTGAAAACAACTTGACGACTGGTGGTTTTGGTGACAGGCTATTTTCCAACCCTTGCAGCAACGGGACCACAAGTTTGTTCAGCATCGGGCTGTGAAAGGCAACGTCCGTCTTCACTAGGAATGCCTTGACTCCAGTGGCCTTCCAAGCCTCGAGGAACTCCGCGACGACTTCCCAGGCTCCAGAAACGACGCAAGATGAAGGGGAAGAGTCAATGGCCGCTACTATATCATCTCGGTCGCCAAGCTCTTCGCTAATTTGCGCATACGGTTTGTTGACCAGAACCATTGACCCAAGTCCCATGACTTGTCTGTAGAGAACAGCTCTTCGGCAGACTATTAAAGCTCCTTCCTCTGGTGTGAGTGCTCCGGCCACTACGCTTGCAGCGATTTCACCAACAGAATGGCCTATTATTGCCCGCGGAACGACGCCTTTGTATTTCAAGACTGCGCTCAGGCCGATTTGCGTCATATACGTTAGGACCTGGACTCTTCCAGAAGATTCAAAGTCACCATTTTGAAGTGCTTCGATAGCAGAGAAGCTCATCTCCTCTTGCACGATCTTATCGAGAGGCGCGATGGCGTTCATGAAGGTTGGGTTTTCGATTAGCTCTTGGCCCATTTCTTTCCATTGCGCGCCGTGGCCTGAGAAGACCCATACGGCGTCCTTGCTCACTTCGGAAGTGAAGATGCGGGATTGGCTGGTCCACGCATGGTTGCTTCCTTCGACCAGAGCGTCTAAAGCATCGACGGCGTCGTTGTTGCTGTCAACGAGCAGCGCGGCTCGGTAGTCGTGATGCCCACGACGTGTTGCGAGTGTTGTGGCGATTGTTCGAAGATCGTGCCCTTTGCCGTCTGAAGCCAACCACGAGCGTAACGAGGCAGCCTGCGCCACGAGTCCCTTTTCTTGCGGTGCGGAAAGTAGCAAAACTGAACATCCTGGCGCATTAGCTAGGCTTTCAGTGGGTTGGCATTGGCTCTCTTGATATTCTTCGATGACGGCGTGGGAGACGGTGCCGCCATAACCGTAGGAGCAGATTCCTGCACGGCGGATTTCGTCCTCGGCAGGCCATGGCATGGTCTTCTGGACTGCTCGTACGTTCGACCCCTCCCAGTTAATACGAGAATTGGGCTTCTTGAGATTCGCCTGAGGTGGAAGGATGGCCTTCTTGACGGCCAAGACAGCCTTGATGAATCCCATGACGCCAGCTCCAGCTTCCAGATGCCCAATATTTGGCTTGATCGAACCAATCCAAGCTGGATCCCCTGCCGCTCTCGCTTTCCCGTATACACTCGCGATTGCCAAGACTTCAGTCGGATCACCTAGCGGTGTCGAAGTCGCGTGGGCCTCCACATATCGCACGGTTGCAGGATCGATTTCTCCGTCTCTCAAGGCGAGGTTTGTCACTAGCTCCTGTGCTTTCGCATTCGGTGCCATAATCCCGTTTGTGCGACCGTCTTGTGCTACCGCGCTTCCCTTCAGCACGGCAAGGATCTGATCTCCATCTCGTATTGCCTGGCTCATATTCTTCAAAATGACTGCTCCAGCGCCCTCTCCACGACCGTAACCTTTCGCCTCATCATCGAACGAGCGACAACATCCCTCGCTCGAAATCGCACCCGCCTTATCAAGCACCCGAGTCAAGCCAGGCCCGCACATCACGTTTACGCCGCCAACGATCGCAACCTTGGACTCCCCTTGCAAAATTGCTTGACGGCCATGATGTATCGCAACCAGTGAGCTTGCACATGCGGCGTCGACGGCAGTGCTAGGGCCCATGAGATTCAAATGATAGCTGATGCGATTTGGAACCCCACAATATGCGGTCCCAATTCCCATCCAAGCTTCCACATTCGGCAAGTCTTCAAGCAGAAGTTTGGAATAATCATCTGAATTCACACCCCAGAAGACGGCGGTATCGGAGCCGGAGAGCCGTAGGGGTGATATCCCAGCCCTCTCGAGAGCTTCCCAGGCTACCTCTAGTGAGATGCGTTGTTGGGGGTCCATTTGTTCGGCCTCTTTTGGGCTGATTCCAAAGAAGGCGGGGTCGAAATTTTCGATGTTATGAATGAAGTAGCCGCGGGATGTTGTGTTCGCGAGGAGTTTTGCATTCCTCGCATCACGGCGGAGATAGGGTTCCCATCTCATCGATGGGATTTCTCCGGATGCATCTTTCTGCGAGAGTATGTATTGCCAGAGTTCTTCAGGTGAGTTGTTGTCGCCTGCGACACGGCAGGCTATGCCGACGACGGCAACATCTCCGGAGTCTCGTTGTGCATCGCTGTATTCCGTTGGCGGTGTGCCCGCCTTTGATACTGGCGTGTTTGCACCAGAATCTGAAATAGATTCGTATGAGAGTGTACTGAAGAGATTGTCTAAAGATTCGGTCATCTTGTTCGGATGATTTGAAGATTGGGGTCGAATAGTTTTCCAATTTCGGATCAGGAGGGCAAGTGAGTTTATATCTCCCAAGAGTAGAGTATGTCTTCCACGGATCACAGTAGCATGACGTCTTCAGCACTAACGTTTCGCCTGTCTTAAAGAGATTAGATTGCAAAAATAATACAAATTTCTGAAACCGGTTACTGTATTACCTGAACCCCGTTATTTGAAGCATATCAAAGCACGTTGAAAGATAATGGTAGCTATGACGGTTCGCTGCAATGCAGACGCTGGTATCTGCTATATTATTCGGGCCGAAGTGAACATGGTCGCAATCTGGGACGCTATGAAATCACAACTGGCGGTGACCAGCTCAGACGCGTGCGGACATGATACCTAGGATGCGCCGAAGATTGATCCTTTCTCGTATCTCGTTTGCAAAGTCGGAAGTTGGACCCGAATTCTACGTCAAACTCTACGTCAAACTCTACGTCAAACTCTACTTTAGTTAAGCGTATCGAATGGAGTTACTCCTTTACCCTAGATAACCCCAGCTGTCCATGCTAGATGTGTCTATCGTACAGGGCCGGCGATTACAGTTAAGGCTGACGTCTCGGAGAAATAATATGGCTCTGGTCAATTTCGCCCATGAGCGGTGAGAGTCTAGCGGCCCTACAGAACTTTATGCGACAATAATAGGTGCACTTTCCACAAGGAGAAAGCCCAGTACATCGCATGTCTATTCGGGGACTGAAAGCGAGGACGTTTCGGGAACACCGCATATACGCAGGTCCGTGGCTGCACGGTGCCTAGATCCTGCTCCGAGCACACGGTTCCACTTGACTGGGGTCTGCACAATTATGTCAGAATAGTGGAAGTTTGCATCAGATCTCGACCTCGAGATTCACAAACAACATCAACCTCGGTTTCCTCGTTTCGGCCTCCTCTGTGCTCCTCAATCATCCAATATAACATATGCCCAGCGTATAACTACAGCCACGCGGACATCTATCTTCTTAATAATTCATTGTCTGGAAACGCCCTGCACTACGAATGGCTCCTTTCGTGCCCTATCACAACTCTGCCGGTCAATCCAAGACCGTGAAGTAAGGCTTCCCTCCAGTTTCAAAGCCACAACTCCAGTAACATTATCTAGATTCGGCGGCTTACTCACAACTGAATTCCTCGAACCTCCGCCCGGAAGATGCTTTCTCTTCCGTCAAACCTACCGCCACAACATTGAAGGCCCGGTTCCAGAGAACCTGCGTAAACTGATTGATAGTTCCGAGCGCCCGAAAGGACCGCCATTGCACTTCCATCAGTTTCAGACTGAGTATTTCAATGTGGAGAGCGGAGTTATGGGCATCGAATGTAATGGCGTCATTAAGAGGGTGACCTCTGACGATGGAGAGATTAGTGTGAAGGCAGGGAGTCTGCATCGCTTCTTCATCCATCCGGATTCAGAAGAGAGCATGACAGTGTATCTGAGCGCGAGTGACTCGGGCATGGATTATCAGCTCGATCGCATCTTCTTTGAGAATTGGTATGGATATTGGCATGATGCGCTACTTCATGACGGAGGGCTTGACTGGATCCAGTTTCTCGCGGTGAGTTCCTCTTTCACGGCTGCATTTGGGACGGTGGGTTGATCGGTGTAGATTCAAGATGGAGGAGATGCATATACGCCAGCTCCGGCGTGGGTACCGTTCCGACGACAAGTTGGATATTGGACCTGCGTCGTTATCGGGCGATGGGTTGGCGGATTGTTGGGCTACAAGCCATTTTTCAAGGAGTATACTACGGATTGGGACTTTGCGGTCGCCAAGATGAAAGGGTCGTTCTTCCAGCGCCGTCTTGTGCATGAAGCATATGCTGCTGAAAAGCCATGGGAGGAGCAGGTCAAACTGTCCTCTGGTGCCAAACCAGAGAATGCGGAGTTCGAGCAGTGGACTGTCGACTTGTCTCCAAAAACCCATCAACGAAATGATTCGCTTGTCAACGGAGTCAATGTAGTTAATGGAGACTCGACGGCAATCGACCATAAGGTTGCGCTATTGAGGGCTAGGAAGACTGCCAACGTAGGAGCGGTGGGGGTCAACGGTGGAAGTCAAATGACTGCGTAATGCTGCAGGGAGGGATCTGAGCAGGCGTCGGAGAATTATTAAATCAGACAATGAAGGTTCCATGATCATGAATAATTGCTGCCAAATCACGTGTTTTTCTTATTACCACATGAATTATTTGTGCTGTGAAAAATAGCTACTCAGGCCCTTCTGGCTGCTGCGCAGGTTTTCTGCAAAAAAGCCCACACTTCGTGCGGGCCTGACAGCTCAACGAACATCCTAGGCTCAACGAACATAACAACATTGCTTTAACTATAATAGATTTTTCTTTAATTTTTGAAGAAAACAACAAAGAAAAATAACTTTATAGAAGTGATTTTCTTCAAATTCTAAGCAACTCTTGTTGTTAAAGAAATCTCTACCTCCTTTTAAGAAAATTTTGATTTTCTTGCGCACAGACAAATTTTGTATGAGAATGTTCGTTGAGCTGTCAGGCCCGCACACGCCGCACTTCGTGCGGGCGTTTTTCCAGAAAACCTGCGCAGCAGCCGGAAGGACCCGAGCAACCCCCACGAACTGGAGTTCTCAAGATTACCTGCAGCTGTGAAGTCAGAGGCGTAAGCCACCGAGTTCGCTCAAGCCGATCCCTTGTCAGACGTGCCACCAATCGGAGTCTCGTATTAAGCCTCGCGCAAATAGAAAGATCAGGCGTTCAACTCTGCACCGATCTTCCCACAAAATCCTCTGGCCAACTCCATTAGGAGATCGGATTCGGAGTTATCCTAATGCTTACGTCCCAGCTTCGATCGTCTCTCATGTGGGACATCTTGGGGATGCACCATGATGCAACGCTGAAAGAAACACCATAGGGCAGGATGTTGAAATCGTAATACTGTATATCTAAAGAATGCAGAGAGCTTGCTGCGCAGCAACAACCAAGACCACAATCATGGAAATTCTCGCACCTGTCGTCTCCAGCTTTCAGCATATTCGTGCCAGCGTTGCGGTTGCTAGTACATCGTTTATTCTGCTGATTTTGTATCGGCTGTTCAGAATCGGTCGTCGACCGGCTGGATTGCCCCCTGGTCTGTTTTCTAGAGGTGTAGAGAGGTCTGAATAGAGTGTTGACGTTTTGCAGGTCCGCCAACGTTTCCTGTCATGGGGAATGAGCACCAGATCCCCAAGACAGATGGCCACTTTCAGTGCGTTCGCAAATCTAACTCTTCTTTGCACGCATCGCTAACGCGATTCAGGCTAACGAAATGGGCGAAGAAATATGGCGGCATATTTTCATTGAAGAGATTCAAGAACACGACTCTCGTCATCACGGATCGTCGACTCATCAAGACCCTTCTCGACAAGAAAAGCAACATCTACTCGCACCGTCCCGCGTCATTGGTCTCGCATCTCATTACACAGAGTGACCATCTCCTCGTGATGCAGTACGGGGACACATGGCGCAAGGTCCGCAAACTGATTCATCAGTACTTCATGGAGTCGCGGTGCGAGAAGGATCATTGGAAGGTGCAGGAAGCTGAAGCGATTCAGATGGTGCACGATTTCCTCGTCGCGCCTGCGAACCATATGCTTCATCCGAAGCGATACAGCAATAGCATCACAAACTCTCTCGGTATGTTAACCGTGTGCTCCCAGCGGAACCGCGATTAACGAATTCCAGTTTTCGGAATCCGCACCAAGACCGTCTACGACGACTACATGATCCGCCTATACGACCTGATGGACAAATGGTCACTCGTCCTTGAAGTCGGCGCCACACCCCCCGTCGATTCTTTCTACTTCCTTCGCCTTCTCCCGCAATGGTTGATGGGAAATTGGGCGAACCGTGCACTGGAGGTGGAGCGCTTGATGAAGTCCTTGTACACCGAGGTCCTAGATCAAGTGCAACAGCGCCGACTCGCAGGTGTGCAACGAGGATCTTTCATAGATCATGTACTTGATACGCAGGATAAGAATCAGCTTACGGATAACCAGTTGCTATTTTTGGGAGGAGTGTTGATGGAGGGTGGGAGTGACACTAGTAGTAGTTTGATTTTGACGATTATTCAGGCTATGACTAAGTACCCGGAGGTTCAGGCGAGGTATGAGTGCTCCAACCAGCTATCGCAGCTTCTTTAGCGTGAGAATGTTGCTGACCAGCGAAACAGGGCACATGCAGAAATCGATGCGGCGATAGGGGATGAGAGGTCACCTCAGTGGTCCGACTTTTCTAAATTACCTTACATCAACATGATGATCAAAGAGTCACATCGTTGGAGGCCCGTGAGTCCATTGGGTGTCTCTCATGCCGTTGCAGAAGGTAAGACTTCCCAATGAATGCAAAGTTCACGGTCTAATGCCCCATTTCTAGATGACGAAGTCAATGGCATGCGCGTCCCCAAAGGCTCCACAGTGATCCTCAATGTGTGGGGCATGCATCACGACGACCAACGTTGGAAAGCACCTGAACACTTCCATCCGGATCGATTCGCAGATTTCCCTGCTCTCGCTTCAATTTACGCAGCTTCGGGCGAATGGGATAAACGTGACCACTTTGGTTACGGCGCCGGGAGGCGTATCTGTCCTGGCATTCATCTCGCGGAGAGGAATCTCTTTATAGGAGTCGCGAAGTTGTTATGGGCTTTTGAATTCAAGGAGAAGGAGGGTATTGATAATGATATCTCAGAGGAACATGGGACTAGTAAGGGGTTTTTGCATTGTCCTACGGACTATGGCTGCTCGGTGAAGTTGAGATCAGAGGCGAAAAGGGAGACGATTATGAGGGAGATGGACGAGGCGAATGAGGTATTTGCGCGGTTTGGCTAGAGTAAAGTTGGAAATATTGTATTAGACTTCTGGGAACGTAATCTGCATTTCGAATTCAAATCGTTATGGCCTATGTATGCTCCTAGCCTGATATGCACCATCAAGTGTATCCCTTTTGCCCATGACGTAAAGTGGCTGAGTCAGTCAGCACCAATGGCAAACGGCGGCCAAATTAGGCTCCTTTAGTCCACCTAACTTAATCCTACTCACTAACCTGCTATAAACACATCTGCCACATTACTACATCATAACAGCAGCCATAGCCGCGGCCCGCCAAGCCCTATCCTCTCTCCGCCTGAAGCTCCCCCCGGTCGTCTCCCTCTGGCAATCCGACTATCGCAAGCCATCATCCATCGTCGACACGAGCCTATAAATACCACTCCACGTGATCAAACTCAGACTCGGAATATAGTTGTAAAGTTGTAATTCAATACTGGCAAGATACAGTCCCCTCAACTTATTCAATGGCTAGCATCGTCCTGGAACCCTGGATCAGTTCCCTCCTCATATGATTAACTTCCGAATCAATACCTTCAGATTGGACAATTAGTTTATTGACGACGGCACCAGAATTCGTAACTCCGCCCTGTGTAGGTCCAGAAATGTTGCCAGATCCTAGTGAGAAGTTTTGTTGCTTCACGAAAGGCTTCTGCTTCCATCTTCAATTTGATCATGCGGCAAGAACGAAGAAGACCAGCGTAGTCGCTCCATGAAACTGAAATCGGGGGAGAGTTAATATAAGTGTAGATCTGTACTCGGAGTGCGGGCGGAAGGCTGAGAAGGGGAGACGGGGCTCGAGAGCTCGTGGGCAAGAGCCATTGGAGGGCGAGGATTTTCGGCATAGGTAGTTGAGAAAGAGCTGGGATTAGTTAGCAGTTGTGCACAGTGGATTCAAGTCAACAGCAACTTACAAGGAAACAGTCGGCAAAGTAAAGTCGACATCGAAACAATCTGGGTCGAGTACACAAATGTTCTATTTTCGGGCTTGCAAAGGCTTTCCCATCGGCTGGGACGATGAAAGGGTGCATGCTGCAACCGGGCAGTACCATCAGCTACCTCAAACAATCATTCTGACACTCCCTATTTCCCATCTTCTCACTGTTTACAACGGTTATTTCGTCTGTCGTTTATATAGGGGTGGTTTTCCACTCGTTTAATCGATTGTCAAGTTACTCATCAACTTCATACATCTCAAGGTTGATCGCTCACATCAAGACCCATTTTTCATCCACTCTTTCTACTCACTATGAAACCTTCATTTCATAACAGCTGTGCTATCTACCGATAGCCTTTACAAAAAAGATGGTTTCACAGCTGCCTGCGACAAAACATCTTGGTCGCCTACGACCGCTATGCCCACTCTCCTTAACGCAACCGTCGCACTTTTGGTAACCGGATCGTTTCGGACACCCCTGTAAATAGAGTTTAATTCTTATACAGAGAGTTTCTCTAGGAAAGAAGTCTTGGTACATTCCGTTGTTTTCCTTGTCGCTTCTATTAATCCTACAGCGTTAGCTTTGGTCTAAAGTCGGCCCTCTCTCTTTTGTCGTTTTCTTGGGCGATTTTAGGATTCTTACGTTAACTGTTATTTGGATAATTAATCTTAACTGTGGAAATATACAGCTGTTCTAATTCAAACAAGTCTTGGGAATTCGTTTTATATGTATTAACTAGGCATGAGAGGGAAGCGATTGCTTGTACGCTAAGTGCGAGTGAACCGAACGTAGACCCTTTTCAACCCTATGTGTTAAGGACAAGGGGACTAAATATCGGCTTCTTTGCTTCGAAATTTAAGTTGAAATGGCTCCTAGGGTTCCGTTTCTGGGTATGTTGTGTGGAAGATTTAAATAAGACTGAAACGCCACATTAAAGAATTCTTATTGACTTGTCTAATTCCAAGATTTTTTTACCTAAGGATCCTCTCTCTAATAGTATATTACTATGGACGCTGAAATCGAATATGTAATCATGTTTATTAGGTGTGACTGTGGGCTTATGTGTCACCGAGTAGCACCTTGGCATGTCTCTACAATCAGGCCCTCATCACATTCAGAGTTGTCAACAATCAAGTAACTTGCAAGTTGAAACCGTTCTCCGCGTGCCAAGCCCAATTCAATCAAGGCAAGTTGTACTATAGTAAAAAGCCAATCAAATCAAGTTTAGAGCGAATTTCTGCTTGACTTGATTGAATACTTGATTCATTTTTGGTGAGGTTTTTGAGCTTGCAGTAGCAGCGATCTTACAATAGTTTTCTGGTGTTGAGTTTCGATTAGTCAACTCCAGCAGCCACCTTAGCCATCTTAACTTCGCGTACTTCGACGCGTAAACAGCCCAACTTAACTGTCAATTTTACGCAACTTCCTGCCTACTTTGCTGTCTCTTACTGCCAATATGCCCCCCAGAGGCGCCAAACGAGCTGCTGATACTACCAACAGCACCACAAAACAGCCTACAAAGCGCGCTAAAACCACCAAGCAAGGCACTAAGAGCCAGCCGATCGAGCTCGACAATACACAGCGCGCCTCACCGCGCAGAGCCTTGACAGGGTCGCAGTCGTGAGAGAGCCAGCTGCACAATACCTAGCCTAAGAAGGCAATTATTGCGCCTACTACTTCAAAAGCAGCCACAGTGGCCACAGCAGAGGCCAGTGATAGCGACGACGAAGGCCTTGACAAGCACTTTGTTAACAACTTTGATGAGATCAAGTAGGCGCAACTACCGCAGTTTTGCAAGCCGCTGCGCACCTTAAAGCACAAAAAGAGCTGAATATTTTGCCATAGCTATTGCGTCGCCCTCATCAGCAACCCAGCACGTACGTTTTTTATCTGCAAATACTGCCATACACACAAGATCTTAGACCTCACTAGCAAGAGCAAGTACAACATTACAAAGTCAACCTCAGCCGCGATTACTCACCTAGGCAAAGCGGCGCGCAGCCATTAACTTACAAAGTACAGCAAGGCGCGCCCGGTGAGACTTGCTAGCCAAAGTGCACTATAACAAATAGCCGACAGCAGCATTGAAATCAGTTAAGAGGTTGCCAACAAGCTCAGCAACTTCAACGTACAAGGCTTTTAACTTGCTACCGTACTCTGGCTCGTCAACAACAACTACCCACTACGCAAGTTTGAGACGCCGGCATTTCAAAAAATAATCGAGTTTACTAACCTAAAGATAGTAGCAACACTATAAGTAAGTTACAACAGCATTTTAAGCTTTATTATAAAACTATACAAAGCTATATTACTACAAGTTGTTACAACACTGTCCACAGCTTGCAGCAAAATCCATATAACCTTTAACAAGTAGACAACAAAAGGCGGCAAATATAGCTTTTTTAAAATTGTTGCACACTTTACTAACATCTCTAGTACTATAGTAAATCTACTACTTATGTTACTGTAGCTTTCAAGTACCCACACTAGTAAGGCAATTACTAAAGTTGTTAGCAAAACTCTACAACATTTTAGAATCTTAACTATGCAGCTTAACTACTTTATACTTAATAACGCCTCTACTAATAATCCTACTATTAAATACCTTACTATAGAATATAGCTTTACACTAAAAAATTACTGCCTTTACTATAACTCTTATATAACTAACCTTACTAGCCAAGCTATAATTACTAGGTATAATACTAATACCTATAATAATAACTTAGCTAAGTACACTAATAAAGAGTAATATATAAGTAATTAGCGTAAAAATATACTACTAAGTGTGTTAATAAACGTTACTAACTATATTAACATATTTAAGTAATATAAATAGTTTAAAAGCTTTTAGTACCTTACTAATACTAAGTTATTTATATATAAATAAAAAATATTGTAACTTGTTAAGTTTATTATTACGTACTAGGACTTTTACAATAATTATTTTAAGTATATTATTAAACTATAAGCTATGTATAATTATTATATTAACTATTATATTTAGCAGGTTAAGAATAAAAGTAAAAGTAAGTACTAATAAGCTTTATAATAAATAAAGGCTAATAGCCTTACTATAACTAACTAAATAGTAATTACTAAGTATATTACTATACTAAAACTACTTAAAAACGTTACTTTATACTTTAAAGGCTATAGGTTTTTAGGTTACTTTAACTTAATTTATAAAGTACTTTCTTACTTTAAGTACTTACTTAGTAAGTTTAAAAAGTATGTTAAACTATATAGTAAAGTTAACTATAATACTACTAAAAATACTCTAAAAAATTATATTATAATTAACATATATACTAGTTAACAAAAGTTAAAAGTATACTACCTTAAGTTTAATAACTTATTATACTTGTGACGGTGCTGCTCGCTCTGCTCGCTGCAGGCCACATGATATCGCAATTGGCTACGCTAGCCACGACCTAGCGCAGAGCTCAGAGCATGGCTAGCTCACGCTCAGGCCATACACCGCCCTATTTAGAGGCGAGCCCCCTTTGTACCTCTTCTCTCCCCATCTTAGTGTAGCTGAAATAGAGCCAACTTATCCCGTCAACCTGTATCTATGCTATGACGCGTGAAGACTGAGCCCATTATTACATTATACTAAGATCTCTCTAACTCGGCCGGACGACGGTGACATAATATCGAGGTTAAACCGCGTGATTAACAAGAGCGTTTGATTCGTCAACGACCGCACCTAGAGGATCAATTACACGACTACGCTGAGTCGTTAGTTTGTTAACCATATGATCTCCACCGGAAAGCCCTACAGCAGTAGGTAATTGAAACCCTGAGCGATAGCCTGTATAAGCCCTGCGCGGCAGGCCTCGAGAGCGACTCAGCAGGTAACCGGAAGACCTACAGCGGTAGGCAACGTACTTATTAGATTGGAAGAGAGCTATAAGAGCTCTAGTGAACCCCCCCCCCTCATTATCTTCTTCCTGCTAGAGAAACCGACTCCTGTGAGCACCACCAGCTTATCTTCTTCACGCTAGAGAAACCGACTCCTGTGAGCACTACTAGCTCGTCTTCTCCACGCCAGAGAATCAGCCAATCGCTTCACCCTGCTAGGGGCCAGAAGCTCTATACACATACAAGAACGGATAGGTTAGGACCATGGGAAAACTCTCCACGCTAGAGATAAGAGTCGATCCCAAGGCAACAGCCACTGGCAACGACTACACGCCTATCCCTAAGTCGCTCAGGTGTGCCGCTATATACTACCCTGACAACGTGATTAGAGAAGACTATACCATCAAGAAGCTCCGCATTCAGACACGACACGATAAGAAACCCTTCGTGGCTACTACTAAGAGCACTACCTGGGGAACTGACACCTACGAACCTCAGGAGATAGAGGTTACGCTTCCTACCCTGATGACCCTTAATCAAGCGATAATCGCTAGCGAGCTAGAGCGTAGCCATCTCAAAGTACTCACACATTGCAACCATACCGATACGCTAGGAAAAGCGCTTAACACGGCTGAAACTGAGCTTAACAAGGCTAGAGATGAGCTTGCTGAGCTTTGTCAGCTACTAAATAACACGCTTAAGCGCGTAGCAGATTAAGAGAACGAGATTAAGACACTAAGGGTATAGACAAAGAAACTCACGCATAATATATACTCCTTTCTCTCTGTAAAGGCCAGCCTAGTGCTATCGTCGACACCAGTAAAGAAAACGCGCTTCATAGCTCTACTATAGACCCCTTAGAACCAGGCTGGCTATGTAGCTGTAGGACCTGACGATGGTTTTGATATAGGAGATTTTAGTAACTAAACTCCTTGAGCATTACTCTACGTACCAGCCACTCTACTAGCTACGCCTACTGTAGGCAGCTATTAAGGTAATAGCTGCTTAGCCTGATTCCCTAATCTGCTAATGCTTAAGGACGGTAAGGACGTTACTTTTGATTAATGGAGGGATGTCCTAGAGGACAAGGTACGCGTTAACTGAGACTGGTTTGCTGGAGCCAGTAAGTAAGCTACCTAGGAGAATATCGTCTCTTACATGCGTACGCGTATGGAGGGTCCTGCCAACTAGTACCTCTTAACACTCATATATACAGTAAGAGAGAGTGAGTAGCTAGTTAGCTACTAGTACATGGTAGATCGCCTAGAGAGGACGTACGGCGACCTATATAAGAGACTTAATGCTTACCGCGACTTCCAAAAGCTCTACCTTAGAGACCTTACCAACTTTACTGTATTCTAGAGCGACTTCTTCTGCCTAGCTCAAGAACGCAGCCTGCCTACAGACTAATGGGTGGAAGAATTCTATAAGAAGCTCCTAGACGCTCTGCGTACACAGATAGGCATTTATCGACGGCAGTACCGTAACTAGTACAACGAGTACGTAGACTTGGTTTAAGACTTTACTAGAGAGCTGGCTCTCAGCGCCAGGAAAGCTACTAAGCAGATTAACAAAAGAACTAGGAAGACTTAGCTGCTGCTGATTTAGCAGTCTTGCCCAGAAGCTAAGCGCCTAACTCGCGCAGCAGCTACCGCCATCCTGCCAATACCCATCTCCAAGCCAGCTAGTTGCTGTAATTGCGGGAAACCTGGCCACTTTATAAAAGACTACTAACTACCTGCCTAAGCTACAGCTAAAGTAATTAAGCCTGTAGATACTAATAAAGAGCTCTATACGCCCCAGGACACTAGCGACGACAAGGAGTTTTAGCTTGCTATAGAAGAACTATTGGGGGAAGACTGACCCTAGGGGAAGTCTCCTTCCTAGGGTTACCCCCTGGAGCTACTAACCAGTTCGACCCTCGCTAACTGCTATTTAGCGGACCGGCCTTTACCCTGCCCTGCTATATCTCTACTGGCGGACTGGCTATCAAGCTGAGCAGCCTTCTTAATACTGGAGCTGGTAGTTTTGTCCTAGTACACCTAAAGCACATGCGCGCTATCAAGAAAGGGCTTAAGGTAAAGACTTACTAGATAGAATCTATCCCCCTAGCTGGCTACGATAACAGACTAAATGGATAAGTAAATGAGTACTTCTAGGCCGATCTAGTACTAGACAACTACCGCCTGTCAACCTACTTCATCTTCTGTAACACTGGCCGCCACGACCTTATGATCAGCCGTAAGCTGTTTGAAGATGCAGGCGCTTTAATTAACTGCAAGGAGCGAGCGCTTAAATGGCCAGATGATAAGCTGATTAACTGCAAGCGCGACATCGTCATTCCAACGCGAGGCCTATCAACTAAAATCAACCCCTCATACCAAGCTGATGCCGACCGACGTGATAAGCTGATGAATATGGCGATTCTGTAGCGCACCCGTAAGCCACCTCAGCGCTCGCCCCAGCGTGTGGCACAGCGAGAGAACATTAGGAAGATGGAAGAGCAGCTTCACCTACGACAGCAGCTAGAGCCAAGTAAGTGAACCCCCCGCCCTCAGCCTGTCTCACGCGAAGACCTCTCTAAGGCAGGCCTTGAGATCAATACTATAGGAGCTGTTGCCTTCATGATGCACGCACGGCAGAAGGAAACTGTGCTAGGGCACACCAGCGTCTATGAAGTAGACAAGCTCATCTAGGACCGTAGAGATGAGCTCAGCCTGCCAGACCTAAAGCTCTCCTCCTAAGGCCCTAGGGACCCCTTGGTGAAGGCTTCGCCAGAAGAGCCCTATCAATCAAATAAGGACCTCACGGGAGAAGAGGAACTTCGGCAGCTTATTGAGCAGAAGCTACCCCACCCTGGCTACGCCGGCGTGACTCAGGCCCACTTCTTAAAGAAGGACTCAGACGTGCTGCCTCCGCATCGCGAAGGTATCGACTATGATATTAAACTAACAGCTGAGAACATGCTGACGTCAAGCCCACTATATGGCATGTCTCTTGAGCAGCTGCAGCTTGTTAAGACCTACCTAGACGACCACCTTCGACGAGGTGTCATCACTCACAGCAACGCTTCATATACTTCTCCAGTACTGTTTGCTAAGAAGCCAGGAGAAGGGTGGCGCTTCTGCGTCGACTACTGTAAGCTTAATGCCATTACAAAGAAAGACGCCTATCTGATCCCGCTGATTCAGGAGACTCTCACCCGGCTGGTGCGGACAAGAGTGTTCACCAAGCTTGACGTATAACAGGCTTTCTATCGTATACGTCTGAACAAGGACATAGAGGACCTGACCACGTTTTGTACTCGGTATGGTAACTACAAGTACCGCGTGCTACCATTTGGTCTCTGTAATGGCCCTGCTACATTCCAGCGCTACATTAACAAGGTGCTTCATAGCATACTTGACGACTTCTATACTACCTACCTTGATGATATCCTGATCTACTCTGAAGACCTGCTGCAGCATGAGGAGCACGTTGCTCAGGTGCTAAGACGTCTCCAGGACGCAGGCCTCCAGGCAGACATTAAGAAGAGCGAGTTCGCCGTTACTAGAACGAAGTTCCTAGGCCTTATCATCAGCACAGAAGGGATCCAAAAGGACCCTGAGAAGGTCGCTGCTGTACAGGAATGGCCAGTACCTACGTCAGTCAAAAGCCTGCAATCCTTCCTAGGATTCTGCAACTTCTATAGAGCCTTCCTGAGGGACTATGGACGCATTATCCGACTGCTTACTAAGCTGCTCAAGAAGGGCGTATGGCACGCCTTTGGTGAACGCGAGCTGGCAGCCTTCCAGTAAGCTAAGGATCTAATACTGTTAGACAATGTCTTAGCTTACTACTCGCCCTATCATCAGACGCGCATGGAGACAGACGCAAGTGATGGAGTCGTCGCAGGGGTGCTATCGCAGCTCCAAGAGGATGGCCTCTGGCGACCTGTAGTCTTCTACTCTAAGACTATAAGCAAGCCCCAGATAAACTACGACATACACGATAAAGAGATGTTAGCTGTAATCTACGGCCTCCGAGAATGGCGCTCGCAGCTTATAGGCTTGCAGACTACTGAGTTATTCAGTGCCCTGACTGACCATCGCGCGCTGGAGTACTTCTCTACAAAGCGAGAGCTTACTCCCCGCCAGATGCGCTGGGCAATGAGCGTAGCAGACTATCACCTAATGCTTACCTATCGCCCTGGCACGGCCAACGTAGTAGCCGACGCGCTCTCGCGCAAGCAAGAGGAACTAAAGACCTAGAAAGATAAGGACAAAGCAGCCTGAACACGCGCCTTCCTCTCAGCAGAGCAAATCGACATTAGCTTTATCAAGGCCGCGAGTGATAACCTAGCTGTGCTGTCAGCAAGAGGCATGCTAGCTACCAATGCAATTGAAGTAGCTGCTGCTGATACTTTCATGGCCTTGCCGCCTCTAAATGACCCTCACTCACTGATCGATCGCATCATTGAGGCGAATCGCAGCCATGAGAGCCTACAGCCATTCCGAGAGCGCGCCCTCTCTGGCAACCACCTAGCATGGAAACTCAGCCAGGGCCTTCTCATGCACCACGGCAAGCTGGTAGTCCCTGCTGTACACTTCTTGAGGACCCACCTCATTCAAGCTATCCATGCTACCCAGGTGACTGCTTACCCAGGTAAGAGAAAGACAGGCAAGCTACTTCGCGACCGCTACTACTAGGGCCGCATGGGCAAAGATGTAGACGACTACGTAGCTGCGTGTAAAGCTTGCAGATAGAGCCACGTACCTCACGATAAGACCCCAGGCTTATTCAAATCACTGCCAATCCCTAAGCGAGCATGGCGAGACGTCTCTATGGACTTTAAGTCCTTCCCCCTAGATAAGAAAGAATATGACTGCGCCTTTGTCGTCATGGACCGGCTAAGTAAGCGCTGCTTCTCACTGCCTTGCCGCAAGACTACTACAGCCGCTCAGGCAGCTGATATGTACTATCACTACATCTAGCGAGTATTTAGCCTGCCTAGGTTAATAGTCTCTAATTACGGTCCTCAGTTCACCTCAGCATTCATGGATGAGCTATGCCGACTAACAGGAATTAAGTAAAAGCTCTTAACGCTGTATCACCCCTAAACTAACGGGAACACTAAGGTCCTGAACCAGTACATCGACCAGCGCCTACGCCCATTCGTCAACCACCATTAGGATAACTGGTTAGACCTACTGCCCTACATGGACTGGGCCCAAGCAATTCTACCACATGAGACTACAGGCTTATCACCCTATCAAATTAAGTTTAGCCACCAGCTAATCTATCACTGGGACTGGGAGGAATGTACGAAGGTATCTACTACAGTCCGTGAACAGATATCACGTGAGGAAGCGCAGAGCTACACTAAAGCTCACTATAATGTGGTAAAGCTAGCTACAGAGATAGCTCAATAAGGGATCACTCAAGCACAAGAGCAACAGGCTCGACAGGCTAACAAGAAGCGCCGCGAGCCAGACTTCTCTACAGGAGATGAGATATACGTTACACCTAAGGGCTTCACCACTAGCTGACCTAGCCAGAAGCTAGACCAGCAGATATACGGACCCTATCCTATTATAGGCATGAAGGGATATTCCTATCACCTTAAGCTGCCGCCGCACATGCGTATGCTTGACGTCTTCCACGCAGACCACCTACGGAAGGCTTCTACTCGCCCACTGCCTGGCCAAATTAAACCTGAGGAACCGCCTATCAAGGTTAACAGGTATTCTGAGTGGCTAGTGCAGGAAATCCTTGATAGCTGCTTATTTTATGGCCGACTACAGTATAAAGCATCCTGGCTAGCTCATGACCCAGATCCTGCCTGGTACAACGCCCGAGGCTTTATAGGCGCCCCACATAAGGTAAGAGACTATCACGAGGCCTATCCAGAGAAGGCAGAACCGCCGGCACGACTAGACGCCTAGTTGAAAGCGTACGAAGCAGAGAAGGATCTAGAAGTGATAGAGGAAAATAACAAGGCAGCTTTAAAGACAAGAGTAGTACAGAAATCGGTAAGGAGGAGACTGTAACCTAGAGACTCAGGGACAAGCCTCCCTTAGAGAGGGGGTAATGTAACGGTGCTGCTCACTCTGCTCACTGCAGGCCACATAATATCGCAACTGGCTACGCTAGCCACGACCTAGCGCAGAGCTTAGAGTATGGCTAGCTCACGCTCAGGCCATACACCGCCCTATTTAGAGGCGAGCCCCCTTTGTACCTTTTCTCTCCCTATCTTAGTGTAGCTGAAATAGAGCCAACTTATCCCGTCAACCAGCATCTATGCTACGACGCGTGAAGACTAAGCCCGTTATCACAATACTACTATACTAGTATCTATTTTTATTTATACTATAAGTACTACTATAATTATATTTAGCGTAATAAGCTGAACTAAATTACTAATAATAATACTAACTTTTAATAGCTTTAAATAAAGTATAAGCTAAAACTAATAACTTTAGTAGTACTAAATTACTTAAAAGCACTTTAATTAAATAGTATTAATAATATAATTAATATAATTATTAATATTATAAAGAGCTCTAGTAGAACTAACGTTGTAAAGTTAAATAAGTTTAAGTACTAGAAAAATTTAAGATTAATGTAAATACGTAAACAGTATAAAAGAAAAGGTAATCCCGTTTATTACTAAATTAGTTTAGAGCTAAAATACCCTAATTTGGCACACCTTATAATTAATATTATAATAATACTAGTCTCTAGCTGCAACTGTAAGCGTATGTTTAGCGCTTTTAGTAATCTATTAAAGTCTTATTAACGTAAAATTAGCTCCTAGTTACTCACCGCAATTTAATGTGTTTGGTCGTGGAACAACAACAACTTCAGTTTTGAGTGCGCGGAGGCGGAGTTTACTAATTACAATATTAAGAAGGAGTACAGCCTTTCGAACTGGTATCAGCTGACTGCCTGATTTGTATATAAATTAGATCCTCCACCAAATCAAGTCTCAAGTTTCAATCAAGTATCCAAGTCAAGTACGCCTCCCAGCGCTATCAAATCAATCAAGCCAAGTATGACGTCGATCTCCACCAAATCAAGCCAAGTTACGAGCTCAAACTTGATTGATTTGATTGTTGACAACTCTGATCACATTTAGGCCTCTCTGTCACATTTAGGCCCTCATTACATGAGGCCCTTATCACATCAGGCCTCCAATACATCAGGCCCTCACTGCCTCAGCAGGTTGTACTCTCTTACGTACAATCCACCTCGATTGTGTATATAGATCGAGTCTTCCACTCATTCAATTCATTATGGGTTGCTACATTGATTCCCTGCACTCGGTTACAAAGGCGGGTGACGAGAACCTACTTGGACCTGATGATCCGGAAACAATGGATACTGCCCGTCGATTAGGTCGTATCCGAGCAGGAGAGTAATGAAAGGGAGGAGGTGAGTTTAATCCCCTATTCTGCCAACATTCCGTTCTAGTATAGTGTACATGCGCACATGTGTCCTGTTGACAAAAGCCTTGTCAAAAACAAGCTCTACTGTATTGAATGAACATGCTTAGTAATACAATCTCGGTACGAGGCTGCCTAGTTAGGCTGAGGTCATTAAGCTGGGCTAGTAAGACTGGAAGCTCCAAGAAGGTCCCTTGCTTAAGTACGAAAAGCTAGTAGTGCCCGGTGTTGGCTTCTTAGCCACCTACCTTATTAAGGAGGTTTATGTTTGATAGGTTACTACTCATCCAAGTAGGAGGAAGACGTACGAGCTAATTCGCAGCAAATACTAGTGGCCAAACATGCGAAAAGATTACGAGGACTATGTAGCAAACTGCCGCGCCTGTAAACGATTCTACCGACCCCGTAACAAAACACCGGGGTTACTACACCCTCTGCCAATTCCTAAAAGAGTATGGCAATATATCTCTATGGATTTCAAATTGTTTCCACCTAACAAAAAGGATTTGATAATGCCTTCATAGTAGTCAATCAATTGAGTAGCGAGCTTTCTTACTACTATACAACAAAACAGTAACTACTGCACACGCAGCTAACCTGTTTTATTAATACATCTATCAGGTATGCGAATCCCCTATGACTATTACATTTGATAGAGGTCCTTAATTCACCTTAGCATTTATGGACGACCTCTATCGGCTTATGGGCGTTACACAAAAGCTCTCCACGGCCTATCATCTACAAACTAATAGCAACACCGAAATCCTTAATTAATATATCGATCAGTGAATCAGACTTTTTATTAATTACTACTAGGACAGCTTGTCGGACCTCCTTCCTTCAATGGACTTCGCTCGGGCTATCTTTCCTTATGAATCAATTGGCATGTCTTTCTATGAACTCGAGCTCGGCCACAAGCCTTGGCTACACTGGCATTGGGAAGAGCGTACACAAAAATTCCCTCCGTGCAAGAAAAGCTCACACACCAGAAAGCGCAGGCATTTGCGACAAGAGCTCACGATGCGTTACAAGGGCACGTGACAATCTAGCTCGCGCTCAGGAGCAGCAGGCCAAACAAGCGAACAAGCACCGACGAGAGGTCGATTTCAGTGTGGGCGACTACGTCTATATCCTACGCAGCCACTGGACGACTGATCGATTGAGCACAAAACTTGAAAATCAAGTGGCCGGTTCTTATCTAATTACTGGCACCAACGGCCATTCTATGTAGTCGATCTTCCAGCTCGCATGCAGATGTCAAACTTTTCCACGCCGACCGACTACGCAAGGCTGCAACAAACCCACTATCAAGCAGGAAGTTCTGCCAGAAGAAGAGATAATCGTCAACGGACAGTCAGAATCGCCAAGATCCTCTCCAGCCGAATTCGCCGAGGACGACTTCAGTACAAAGCTGATTGCGAGAGATGGGACCTGATGATCAATACTACAATGCCAGCGGCTTCTAGGAATCGCCTCATAAGCTTCGACAATTTCATGATGCCTACCCCGAGGCTGCTGGGCCTCCTGTTTGGCTAGGTATATGGCTATGAGTGTACGAAGATGGTGAAGGAGTGGAACAACACGAGGATGATAATAGAGCAGGAAAAGCAAGCAAGGCGCTGCTATCACGGCGTGAGAAGTAGGTATATGGTATATGGTAATGTGTTTCTTTTGATTATTTCCAGCGATGAGGCAGAGACTTGAGGGCGAGCCTCCGGTCTGCTTGGGGGGGGGGGGGGGGGGGGGGGTGATGTGACGGCCCTGAGCTCCAGACTCGGGTACCTCACATTTCACTCAGCCAGACTGGAGTCACATGCCTGCTATCACTGCCCGGAACGGCACAACGTCGTTCCCTCCATGTATATATCCGCCCGGGAGCCCACCTTGGCTCCTCACCTTGATGTAGCTCAATCTCAGCTCCTGTCACCGAGTAGCGTCTCGGCATGTCTCTACAATAAGGCCCTCATCACATCAGACCTTCATCACGTCAGCAGATTGCGTACCCACCTGCATAAGCTCTATGTATATAAGCCCTAGATAGTTCATCAATGGATCATCAGATTGGCCATGACTTTCACTCCAGTGCGCTCGGTCACAGCTCCTTGACCTTCAACCCACGCACCAGCCCGAGCTAGTTGAACCAGTACATCTGGCCGTATTCTGACTAGGCCAGCGCTCTCTGCTAGTGTTGCATGCGAGGATTTGGCTGTCCGTGACACAGTACATTTAATGTCACCGAGTGCTGGCCACTCAGGTAGCACCATTGCTTGTATAACTAAACTCTCTTATTGATCCTCTCCTGACGATCGTCTCCTGTCGATCATCTCTTGTCGATTTTTGCAAAGCTCATTATTTAAGTAGGATAGTCATCCATAGTATTCAATGCAGGTTGGCCATGACTTTCATCCCAGTGCGCTCGGTTACATTTAATGCAGCTTCTGGCAACGACTCCGCTACTAAAAATGGCTTCCAAGAATATCTATTTAAATTGTTTGGCGAAGATATTAATTGAACAGCAACTCTGCATTATTTAGTTACAAAATTAACTACGGAAGCTAAATTTTTATTACTGTCAATGGCCGCAGTAAAACTCTAGTAGTGGAATTAATTCTCTAGATTTATTAGTTTCGACTTGGAGGTCAAGCCCTTGTTGTTTTGTGTCAACTAGCAAACAGTACAACTAATGTAAAAAGACACTTTAAAGCTTAATACAAAGCTTCGTCACATAACAGTACACTAGCACTAGCTCCAACAAAAAGTTTAAGAAGACAAAATTAATATAGGCTAGCTACCTACTAATTAGATGCTAGTAGACGGGCTTACGAAGCACCTACCACGATAGAAACACGAGATATTTATGCGCCAACTCGGCTTGATGGACATTTAGGGCAGGATACTTGAAAACGTGAAGCAAATTGACAAACAAAGGCTCAATTTACTAGGATTTTGAGAATGAGGAGGGATTGAGGTAAATTCTATACTCTGTGGTTGCTCTCCTTGTTACTCTCATTTTCCTATACAATTTGCTTGTTTACTTAGCGTCTTTCTTTTTGAGCCTCATCATTCGTTTACAGCCTATACTATGGTTCGTACAGGCTGAGGGGGTGTGTCACCGAGTAGCACCTCGTCTTCTCCCTATAATCGGCCCTTCGTCAGCTGTTTACGAGTCCTCCTACGTAATATCATACGTACTCTGTTACGTACTATCCACCTCTGTCGTGTATATAGATCAACTATTTCACTCATTCAATGGACAATGGGTTGCTACATTGATTCCCTGCACTTGGCTACGGAGAAAGATGGTGCTTGGGGAGGAACATCCAGACACGCTGACGGCCATGGGTAACCTCGCATTCACGCTCAAACCCCAAAGCCGCAGCCAGGAGGCCTTGTCACTGGTGATAACATGCTTTCAAATGCCGAGACGGATCCCTGGCCCTTATCATCCTGATACTGAGTCTTCGCTTGGAGACCTAAATGAGTGGCAAACGGATGAGATAGAGATGGTGATGGAGGTCATGTCTTGGCAAGTGGAAGAACTCATAAATATTGTCTTTTTAACATGATGCTGTTAGCATCTGTACCTTGGGTTCTGCCCACCTTAGTGCAAGTTAGCAAGGTTGCCTACCGCGGTTCTGCCAACAGATGGTGCTTTGATCTGCTTTAATATGTAGAATACAGAGCTAGTGCAAATGTGGCGCAAGTTGAGCTACGTCAGCATGTTTATGAGTGATATCTAACGGTAATCCAAGTGACTTGACAGTGGACATTGCCACCACAAGCAGGGAGGGCGGCCGACCCGCTCTGGCCACACCTTTGCGTGAGAGGCGTTAAATTATCTTGGGCGTAGATGAAGAGTTTAGAGTGTGCGTGGTTGCCACTGGCAGTGTTGGCGGATTGCGAGGCTACCACTGCTCGTACGTCTTGGCATTACTCATTGGTATTGCTGCCTGCTTGAGTGATGGATATATATTCAGTCATTACCACCTTCTGAGCATCTTCTTGCTCATGCAATCCATTATGTTACTTGCCCCGCTGCCTGTTTGCCAACAGGCAGCATACTGTGCATAATGTTGGTAGTACAGTGGATGCCAAGAAGTTTCGAGCACAGCCTCTCGCCACGACCAGATCGGATCTCGGGAGGGGTATGGATCGGTAAATAGGGACTCGGAACAGGTTCGACCGTGTGAATCAAAACGGAACCCATGGCTAGCCAGGCACAACCTATGATTAACACGTAATACTGTACCCTTGAACATAGGACATGAGCATGATGTCTTAGAAATACAAAGACCACAACTTGAATGTGCAGTAGTGTAAAGGTTGGCCAGTTTGAAGGAATCTCTTACTGGTTTTTAAAGCTTTTCCAGCTAATGGATGGGCTAGAGATGCACTTAATTGGCGGCCGAGACCTTTCAAAGTCAGTTTCACTCCAAGAGATGAAGAGATTCGGCAGAAGATAATTCGCAAAGCACAGCAAGCGCTTAAGGATTTGGCAAAGTACGAGGGACAGACGAAGTACATATTTAGCACGTTCCCCCAGAAGGAGTGAACCTGACCAGCACGATCTGTACTATATTCTTGGAACTTTCGTCCTGTGGATGTAAGTGGTCGCTTAGCGGCAAGGGTGCCTAGGAAAGCTCAGGAAGGAAAGGGATGAAGCGTATCCGATTTGATTTGTCCTGGATTGTTCGAAGTGAGAAAGAACAAAAAGTAGTCCGCCAAAATGATGCTTATTTTGAGCACCTTCAGAGATCAGAGATATGTTTAGTAAGCTATAACGAGATGCATTCCGCTTTTCATATGTACTATTGATGTTCAGCCTACCCAAAGATGCCATGCATATGTGTGAAAGGAAAAAGGGGTTGAGGACTGCGTTGACTGATAGCTATCGAGGAATGGCAGCTTAAGTACATGAGCTGAAACAGGCTAACCAGGATAAGCCTTAGTTGAAAGCTAACAATATGGACAAGAAAAATTCAAATATCTTCGCACGGCATGCCATTTCTGTTGGAAACAAGGCAGCGGGGCAAGTAACATAATGGATTGCATGAGTAAGAGGATGCTCAAAAGGTGGTAAGAACTAAATATATATCCATCCCCCAAGCAGGCAGCAATACCAATGAGTAATGCCAAGACGTACGAGCAGTGGTAGCCTTGCAATGCGCCAACAAATTCATCATTCAAGATGTCGTTTGACCTTACTGGGTATACTCGATACGTTCAGCGCCAATCACTACTCACAGTACTGCTCGCCTGGCAAGATGGAACGTTGTAGGAACGATTTGGATCGCTCTCCCACGTCACAGACCCCGAGCTCGAAACCCGAATGAACTTGTACTCAACGAATTGCCCGGCCGTGAGTTTCAACGTGATACTCCAAACTGGATTACTGGTAGTATATTGCGCGGCCGACAGCGTGGGCGCCTTGCTCGTGTCCCAGTCTCCCAGCTCGGCAGTATTACCAGCGATCTTAATAGTTTCGCCGAATGTAGTGACGACCATCTGAGAGAAAGTGACCGAGACAGCAGTCGGACATGCAGATGTAGCGAGCGTTGTAGCTGTGGAAGTGGTTTGTGTTGTGGTGGCATCTTTGGTTGCTGAAGCGGTCGTTGCACTTCCAGCAACAAGAACGACAGGCTTACCGTTCGTAACACTAACGCAGATATTTCCGCTTCCATCGGACGTGTACGAGCCGCTGCCAAACGCGTTTGTCCACGCTCCGTTCGCCTTCTGAGTATTGAAGCAGTAGTTTCCGCTGGTGCCGCTACCCGTGTTGGTAGTAAGGACGACGAGATTGCCGCCCGCTCGGCTCCATGCGTAAGCATTGTTCGTAACGTATAGATGGACGTGGTCATTTCCAGCAAGGCCGCCAGTCGACTTCCTCGCGCCGGCTAGACGGGAGATAGCTTGGTAGAGGTCCGACTGGATGTTGAAGTTGCTGCGCCAGAGATCTTCGCGGTTGGCGGGATCGGCACCGCCTGCGTAGCCCTGTTCAGTGCCGTAGTAGACAATAGGAATGCCTCTAGAGAGCATGACGAATGCTAATGCGTTCTTTAGGAGCGAAACATCATTCTTCTGGTTCAGCCAGCGCGCGTTATCATGGTTGTCGAGGAAGTTTCCGAGCGCGGTGGGGTCTGGGAATGTGTTGCTGACGGTGTTGTGCATGTCGACTAGCGCTTGAGCCGATCCCTTTTGCTGGTAGAAGTTGTTCATCGGGTAGTAGATGGCGTAATTGAGCAGGCCAGGCATGAGCGAGGCGTAACCGGCAAGGTATGCCGGGTCACCATCGAACACCTCTCCAATACAGTAAGCCCCTGCTGCTGAAGCGAAAGGTGGCCAGAAATCTTTCTCCACGTGCTTGACTGTGTCGATGCGGACGCCGTCGAATTGGTATTTGTTGCCGTGAGAGCGACCTCCTGGTCGGACATACTATTAGCCGGCTTGGCAATTCTTTGCTGTATATAGACTCTTCTTGCCCTCTAGATTCTCAGGTCCTTAATGCAATCTTGTTCAGTCTCTCAGCCGCTTAATAAGCTCAATTTACGGTAACAGTATTCATTGATGAGCCAGCGAATCCAATCCTGGTAGCAGTGTGAAAAATGGACGGATCGGAAAACGCCGATCCGTCCGAATCCGTCCAAAGTGGCGTTGATCCGGATCTAGCGTGGATTGGATAATCCGTCCATTCTGATCCACTGGGGCATGGTGGCGCAAGCCATCGCTACCTACATCTTCATTTAGCGACTCCACTAAATGAAGCTGTCAAAGCTTTACGCCTTCACGATGATTCGGATTTCGTATCTTCTCCTTAACATTAACGAGCTTTACACCTCTATCTAATGACAATTATCAGTGGTATTCTACTACAAGAGAAGCTTCAAAATCGTACAGTCATCAACCCCCTTTAATGGCGCCTCTATTTACACCATTGGTGGCATCGTCATCACTATCACTCGCTAGTACTTCCCGTATTGCCTCTAATATATCAACTCATAGGGACGAGCTCACATTCGATTCAGAATGTATTTAAATGAATGGTATACAATCAAGACGCGCGAGCTTCACCGAAGCAACGGCACTTACTAGAACAGCGTATACGACGAAATTCCGATCCTCCTAAAGCTCTGAGCTCCTTTTGGCGAATTTATTTATTACATCTAAGCAAGAACAGGCTGGAAAGGAGAAGAGTAGAGAACGCTAGCTGAAGATGAAGATGCTGCGCAGAATGCTAACCTGAGAAATACGCTTAAGGCAGAAGACTAGGATATCTTAACACAGTACGCAAAACTACTCGAGCCACTTTAGAGTGCTATAATAGATCTCCAAGGCCAGCCAGGTGAGGGCAAATCCTGTGGACTCAGTAATATTTAAGTAGACCTTAAATATATTATTAAGGAGTTCATGGCCACGTATGAACGCTATAAGCATGCCCTGCTAGCTATATATAAAGAATAGTGGCATTTTGCCACCCAGATCAAGCTTGCGCTTGATAAGGCTGAGGAGTACTATGTAAAGCTTAGTAACTAACCTACATACCTAGCAGCAACTATGCTACATCCTAGCTATATCTAGAAGTTCATTAAGTCTTAGTAGGTAAATAATAAGTCCTGGATTACTACTAGTAGAAGAGTAGTTAAATTACTGTGGGACTCTGCCTATAAGCAGCAGCTAGTCTTAGAGGCTATCTCACTTCTGAAGAGGACTGAGTGAGAACTGAATACGATAGAGGCATACCGCATGAGGGGTTTAGCTAAAGCTCAAAGCTAATCTCGCAAGATAGTTGCTACAGATGAGTTGGACCGTTACAACAACCAAGCGCAAGTTGATACCGAAAATCCACTGTACTAGTGGCGTACTATTGGAGCCACTGAGTACCCCTATCTTGCACAAATGGCTTTCGGCATGCTCTCCATTCCAGCGATGAGCGATGAGCCTGAGCGAGTGTTCAGCCGGCTTGGCCTTATGATAACGAAGCGCTGCAATCATCTTGAGCAGAGCACAATACAAGCTGCTCAGTGTTTACACTCTTGGGATAAGGCGAAGATTATTGATATCAGGAAGAGAACAATTTCATATAATTAGAGAGTCAAACTTCAGATAGACACTCACAATTTTAATCAGATTTTCAGTGGCTTAAGCCTCAAGCGCCCCCATGGATCAAAATGGATTAGATCCGGCAATCCGTCCAAATCCGTCCAAGTGGCGTTTTGGATCTGGATCGGCCGATCCATCCGTCCATTTTTCACACTGCCTGGTAGAGCGTACGGATCTCTGACCTTTGTGTGTACACATCCGGGAGGTTAGCGATCCGGCACTCTTCGACGCTGTTTTGGTCTGAGTAGTTGATGTCGCAAGCGGTGTGGTAGGAGCTGTCCTGGTTGAGGGGCGCTGGACGATTGTCCGAGATAGCGCCGAAACCCATGTGGTTGGCCACGACGTCGACCATCATGTATATTCCCTGTCCACTGGTAAGTACACGTATTGCAGAAAGCCAATGGTAACTGACCTTTGAATGGGCTGAATTCACTAGACTCTTCAGATCGTCTGCAGTGCCATAGTTCTGGTTGATACCATACAAATCCTGAGCCCAATACCCATGACATCCGCCGGCGCTATCTGTGTGCAATGTAAGCAGAAACCCTAGGAGATAAGAAGTTTACTAACTTGCAACGACAGGTGTAATCCAGATCGCGTCAAATCCTAAACCCTTGATGTAGTCCAGCTTAGACTCAAGCCCTTTGAAAGTGCCACCACAGTAGTTACCGAGGTTGCTACATGAGCCACCTCCAGTGTCACTGCTGTTGCGCGCAATACGGTCGGTCAAGACGAAGTAGATGCTTCTGGACTTCCAAGCATTCGTATCTGCTGCCATAACAACAGATACCAGATGGAGGAGAAGGGTCAGGAAACGATAGAAGAACTTCATGATGTTGGCGACAATGCCGGGGCAGGTTTGAAAGGCCGAGAGTGCTTATGGTTGTCGTTGTTTCGTGAAGATGTCACGCCCATTATATAGACTACCGTGAAGTAGTCTCATGATCATTTGCCTTGTCGTTCAAAAACGACAATCCTGAGGATGGTAATTCGTCCGTATCCGTCGTGGTTAATGATGCCATAGGGCTGCTAAGGAGACTAAAAATTAGGGCATCGTAAGACAATCGCGGAGAAATAGGGGTCGTGCCGCGTCGGACCGAGTTGCAACCAATGCGACCCGTAACCCTTCCACTTACCGGGTTGTTTCAAAACGGACCACGTGCTAGAACGTGGAATGAAAACGACGGGGAAGGGACACATTAGAGATATCCAACTGCCTCATCTGGCTGGTTCAGCCGTTCCCCGCATCTCCACCCCCGGCCGTTTCTTCTCCACGCCTTCTAGAACATTGGCAATTGGCTAGCAGTCGGTCCGACAAGTCGAGCTCTCCAGATCTAATGAGCCAGCAACATATCCCGCGTGCTTAAATCAACGTCGGAAACGGTCATAAGGCCGTAAGCGAACGTCGATTTCCGGCGTGCTGCATTGCTACCCCGGCTTTTGGGCTGCGGAGCCCCGCAAAGTGCTGAAATGGACGTCGTCCCTAATTAAACCCCAGCGCTAGTCAGTATATGACCGGGTATTCACGCGTTCTCCAAGCACATCATGAAGATTGCTCTTGCCTTTGAAGTAAAGCAGGGTATGTGGATATCCCGGATGCGTTCAATCATGGGCGCTGGACGAGACGCCGGCCGCGGTCGGCTGGACAAATCCCTATAGTATAGACATGAAGGTTCTGAGTGTTTCGCACTGGAGGTCAATATATAAGTACCGCAAGAGTCCACCATTGTTTCCCACAGCGCTCAGCAGCAGGCAAGCTATTCAAGTTACTTCTTTCAAATAATCTCTTCAGGACACCCCTCTCTTGGGTACCCAGTCTCCAGGACTCTTTTCGTTAAGACAGACCCAGTCTTCAAGTTGTTTGCAGAAGCCATGCATTTTGCGGGGATCCAGCTCCTGGCCTTCGCGGCATGTGTTCATGCACACGGGTATCTGACATCACCCATGAGCCGAACTGGTCTGAATGCAAAGGTGCGTGCTCGATCTTGTGGTGGGTCGATGTAGTAAAGAAATCAGCAGGCTGACACGAATGACTGCGACGTAGAATGGCAACGATTCATGCCCTGAATGTACTATCCTCGAGCCGGTTACAGCATGGCCGGATCTCGACTCTGCCCATGTTGGACATAGTGGACCATGCGGCTACAATGCCCGGGTGAGCACCGACTACAACCAGCCAGGGTCAGTATGGGGTAGAGAGACTGTCGCGACGTACAATCCCGGAGACATCATCAATGTTCAGTGGTGTGTTGACCATAACGGCGACCATGGCGGCATGTTCACCTACCGCATCTGCCAGGACCAAGACCTTGTGAACAAGTTCTTAGACTCCGGATATCTTCCTACGGATACTGAAAAGCAGGCGGCCGAAGATTGCTTCGAAGTGGGTACGTTGCCATGTACCGACGTCAATGGCCAGTCGTGCGACTACAGTCCTGACTGCTCCGAGGGTCAGGCTTGCTGGCGTAACGACTGGTTTACCTGCAAAGGTTTCCAGGATTCGAAATGTCAAGGTGTCGACAACGCGCCGCTCAATTCCTGTTACACGACCATTGCAGGCGGATATACTGTCACTAAGAGAATTAAGATTCCGAATTACGTTTCCAATCATACCCTGCTCTCTTTCAAGTGGAATTCTTTCCAGACACCTCAAGTCTACCTTAGCTGCGCCGATATTGCCATCTCGGGCTCTGCAACCGGCCCAGTTTCATCTGCGGTCTCTGCTCCGGCTTCGACCACGTTGGCAACTATGGCTTCTACATCCACTAGTGGCGTGGGTGGTTGTGCGACGCCAGTGGCCAAGGTCGCCGTAACCTTCACGGAGAAGGTCAAGACCCAGTTCGGGCAGACAATCAAGATCGCAGGCTCTATCCCAGAGCTAGGCAATTGGGATCCGTCAGCTGCACCAGCTCTCGATGCGTCCAAGTACACTGACGCGAACCCTCAATGGACAACAACCGTCACGCTCCCAGCCAAGACGAGCTTCGAGTTTAAGTTCATCAAGGTTGAAAGCAACGGCGCCATCAGCTGGGAGTCGGGTGATAATCGCAAGTACACTGCAGCGACGGGATGCGAGAGTGCGGCATCTGTCAGTGCAGAGTGGAAGTAGGGGCTTCGATGACTGGAAAGGACTGCAGGCCGAATCGAGGGCAGCTGACGCCTCCGTGTATAATGGACTTAATGGTAATTTGCTGTTTCGTCGACGTGTCCTAGTACACGAATGATCTTTCTGCTCTCGATACCCCGTGCAGTCGCTCTTCATTTCATTGTTGTCTCTAAATACCTCTTGGCCAACGCCTAGCATATGCGAAACGATACAGAACGCAGGGAGTCCTTTAAGACGAAACGTAAACTTTTTCCTATAGGATAAGATTATTAAGATGTAGTATAGCCCTTTTCCATTATGTAAACTACAGAGTCCCGTCCTTTGTTGGCACATTACAAGGCTAGCACTGACTCTGCTTGGGTGTTGCCCTATGGAGTATGTCAGGGGTAATATATCCCAGAAATCGAGAATTCGGGATGTGTGAGCCTGGAAGGGGCCCTATACGGGGTAAATGACCCCGGAAGTTGTCAGGGGTAATACAACCTGTACCATCTACGGGATCATTCACCCCAGATTCCTATCTGGGATATCTTACCCCTGACTGCTTTAAACTTTGGTGTTCGTTCAATCTTGGCAGCTCTCGGATATGGGAGACTCTGCGGCCCTCCACGCAGTGAGGGGAAAAAAAATGCAGAATCAATCGATTCGGCCAAAGTTTACCCGTGCGTAGTTACTGGCGCCTGCGCAGAGTACTCAGAGGCTCCTTGCGGGACGTCGTTGGTGAGCAGAGAAGATCTGAGTTGCCACTGTGGGCAGCCAAGCTGTCAAGTACGTCAGGGCCCGACTTCGTGCATTCATCTTCCACGGAACCCCCACGTATTTCAGCCAATCAAAATGGCCCCACAAATTCGGGAAAAGGCGTCACTTTTCGGGATCCTACGTCCCGGTTTTCCCATACAAAATTGGCTACGAATCTGGGATATAGGATCCCAGAAAGTACGGGGTAAGTCACCCCAGAATCCTAGATGTTCCATCCCGGCGAATACTCCATAGGGTGGATGACGCATCGGTATTGCTGCCTGCTTGGGAGATGGGTATATATTCAGTCCTTATCACCTTCTGAGCATCTTCTTGCTCATGCAATCCATTATTTTACTTTGCCCCGCTGCCTGTTTTCCAACATACTTTTCCTTATTTTTAACGTGCTCTAAGTCCGCATGCCCCGACTCCGGCAGCTTCTGGTGCCCGCAAACTCCTCCGCTGTCATCCGTGGATGGCTCGCCGACCAACCTCGCCCCGCCCGCCTCGTCCGTCCCGAAAAACGCGCCGGCTGTCCATTCCCACGGGCACCATAACCCAAGCGACGTCGACTGCTCCAGTCTGCGCATACGGATATGAACTGTCGCTCGCCACGGCAGAAGGACAGCAAGGAACAATGGGCCCCGACTAGGCAAAGTCGGCGCACGCCGACTTAGCCGCCGCTAGATCTGGCTGCATTCTCCGCAATCTGCATTCTAAACAACATCCCCACATCCAGCTCGTACACCAACGCGCAGGCTGGAACAGAATGTTGGTAAAGGCGGACACCAAGATATTCCAAGGGTGCAGTCAAAAGGAGAGGAGCGAGTTTCCAAAACTGGGTACCAGGAACGGGATCCACAGCGGGTACCAGAACGAGGGCCCACTACAAGGGGGTAACATGTACGGGTTGCCCCCCCTTCCCTGTCAAGCCACAATTTCTCGCCCCGTCAACCCACCAATTTTCATCAAAGTTGAAGGTTTACAGTGTAATTACCGGCGGGTATGACCGCCATTAGCCTCTATAACTGCCAAACAGCGTTCCCTCATATTAAGTATATATTTAGAGAAGTCAGAAAGCTGTAGCTTTGCCCATTCCTCCTCTGCATACTGTTGAACCTCCTCCATCGTCTTTGGAAACCTCTTACCTACTCAGTACTTTAGTATCCGCCATACATTCTCAATAGGGTTTAAGGTTTTTAAGGACATTAGCTAGATGGCTTTTGTCACGGTAACCATCCGTGACACCTTACAAGGGCCTTCTGAGGAAGCCTTCCTCACAAGCCCCTTTTCTCATCACGTGTTCACGCATTGGCCGCGCGCTAGCGCACAGACCCCATCCCCAAACATTTCTACTCACAACCTATCTTGTTCTTTTTCTCTTCTTTACGCAACGTCTTGAACTATCACTTGGTATTGTACGTAGCAACTAATTAATGCTCCTCTTTGAGCTCTTGACCTTCTGCACGTAGCACTCTTGTGACACTACGTTGCGTCACCAACTCCCCAACAAAATGGACAACCCGGAACTCATCGAAATCCTTAGGGACCTCACCTCTCAACTCTCGACTCTGAAGACAAGCAATGAATCGCTTGTAGAGACTCTAGCTAAACAAGAGGCTCGCTACTAAGAGAGTATAGAAGCCCTTCGTAAGGAACTTTACGAGTTGAAGCAAGCGTCTGCCCGCCCAGTCCCCGCTATTACCATCTCCCCCGTTAATAAAAGTCCAGCTCTCGCTACTGGTACATCTGGAAATGGCTCGAGTCCTACGAACCTGACACCTACGGTAACCCTAACTGTATCCCCCCTACCAACTCTATCAGAACGACTACCTGACTCTCCTACCTTCTCCGGCCGACGTCTTGAATTACAAACATTTATTAGACAACTACATAATAAGCTAACAGGGAATGAGGATCGGTACTTAACTGAATAAGCCTGCCTCCGCTACGCTATCAGCCGCCTACGAGAAAAAGCTTCCGATTTAGTAAGATCATTTCAATCAGACACCGTACAGAGCCTAGTAAACCTACTCGAAAGCACTTATGGGGATTTAAACTGAAAGGCTACCGCGCAAAGAAAGTTAGTCCGTATGAGCTAAAGGGACCAAAGCTTCCCTTTCTTCTTTACAGAATTCTATAAACATGCCCAGAAATCTGAATGGAACGACCCTGCCCTAATTACGCGCCTGATAGAAGCCCTCTACCCTGACCTTTGCCGTGCCCTAATTGGAGTTGACTTCTCTAACAATCTTATTAAATGTGCAAACATAATTAGTAAACGTTACAACAATATGCTTATATTAGCTCCAAAGGGAAACTAATACAACTTATATTACCTAATTATAAGGCCGGGAACCACACTATAAAAAGACTCTAATACTATGGAAATTAATACTATAAGCTACACTTCTCTCCGTCCAGCTGAAAAAAAGAGACGCGTTTAAGAGAATCTTTATTTCAGATATAGTAAGCATAGTCACTTTATCCGAGATTACCTATTTCTCTTATCTAAACTTTAATCTAATAGTCTACCCTGAAGAGGCGTTTCCTAATAGTTGTCTTGTTTATTCTTATCTAGTTCTAACAGATCCTATAGTTAGAAACCTAACTGATAATCTAAACCTAACTTATTAAAAGTCTTGTCTTGGAGATAAGTCGCTCTTTGGGATACTTCTAATACCAGATTTCTATTAACCTATAGACCTCTTACTTGATAACTAACTCTTAAGACTACTAAGTAAATGTTTTGTATATTATCTAATAAGATAGCTCATCCCACTCTATCACCGCTTTAATTAATACTAGAGTAACTAGTATAGGTTATATTAGTAGATTTCTAGTTAGTATTTAGAAACTCTATTTTTTGCCGCTCCCGCACGTCCTATATTCTACTAGTTTTAATAGAAAATAACTTAAAGGGGGTTATATCTCATACACTACTAGGATAACTCTCTACTATGTAAATTACATTAAGAAGATTTATCTCTATATAATAGCTATAGAAAACCACGAATTAATTCTTAGCTAACTTTAGATAAAAAAGTATAAAGTCAACTTTAACTATAACGCGTAAAAACTACTTTTTAATGTTTTTTATTACTAGGCTTATTATCTGTGCTTGTTTTAATTACTAATACCTTTAAAAAAATCTGCTAACTACTTAAGAGATCTCTTAATAAAGTTTTTACTAAAAGACTTTTATCTTAATATTATTTACCTACTTTACTTTTAAATTTACTTTTTAAAATTACTACTAACTACTTAAGCGTGATATGATAACTAGTTAGCTAAAATAAACTATTAATTATAAGAATCTAATACCTACCTAAAGGACTTTCTGGTGAACCGTTTTCTAAAAAGCTTTTATTTAGAAGTTAAATTAGTATCTAAACACGTACCTAAATCTAGTACTAAGTTAAATAAGGACTTTATAAGAAAGTCTTTATCCTAAGGCTTTAAAAACCTCTTAGTAAAAGGTTTACTAAAAGAGTTCTATTAAAAGCCTAAACTTAATCTAAAGATAGATATTTATTTAATAGGAGTAGTATTTCTTACTTAGTTTATTTAAAAACATAAACACGAAATCTTCACTGTCTTAATAGCTAATATTAATAAGACTTTAGTCTTAAAATTTCACACTAACCTATCTATAAAGGTCTTAGGAGAATATTATAATATATTAAGAACTTTTTTATATAAAGAAGCTAATAGACTACCTAAACACTAGTCTTATAACTATAAGATTATTCTTAAGAAGAGAAAGTAACCTAGATTTAAATCTCTCTATAAAATATTCTAAAATAAACTTAAGGTTTTTAGAAAGTATTTTAATAAATATTTTGCTAAAGGATTTATTAGGGTAAGTTCTTTTCTAGTATTTTCTCTTATTATTTTTATAAAGAAACCTAATAGAGGTATCTAATGTTATGTAAATTACTAAGCTTTAAATACTATTACTATTAAAAACTATTATCTAATTTTATTAATTTAAGAAATTCTATTCTATCTTAGTAAGGTAAAGTATTTTATAAAGCTTAATATTATTTCAGCCTTTAACTACCTTTATATTATAAAAGAAGATAAATAGTTAACTGTTTTCTAAACTTAATATAGTTTATTTAAGTATTTTATTATATTTTTTAAACTAGCTAACGTACTAAGCACTTTCTAATATTATATAAATAATATTTTTTAGCTATACCTTAATGTATTTTACACAGCCTATATTAATAATATTCTAATTTATAGTAACTTTTTATAGGAATATTAGTAATACATAAAATAGATTTTAAAAGCTCTAGAAAAAGCTAGCTTATAACTTAATATTAATAAATATAAATTCTATTAAAAACAGATTACATTCCTTAGGTACGTTATTTCTATAAAAGAAATTAGTATAAATCTAAATAAAGTAAAGAATATTCTTAATTAGGAATATTTCTATAATGTAAAGGATATAAAAGTATTCCTAAAGTTTACTAATTTCTATTAATAATTTATTAATAACTTTTTCTATATTATGGCTCTACTTATAGCTCTAATAAAAAAGAATACTTAATTTAAATTTAATAACGCCTATTAGAGTGTATTTGAAATTCTAAAACTTATATTTATAACTACCCTAATTTTCTGATATTTTGACCTAAAACTACTAATTATTATAGAAACTAACTTTTTAAACTACATGACTACTAGTGTGCTTTTCTAGAAAAATAAATAAAATAAACTAAAATCTATTATTTACTTCTTAAAAAAACTACATTTTACTAAATATAATTATAAAATTTATAATAAGAAATTACTAGCTATTATACGCTGTTTTAAATAATGGAAATTTAAACTAAAAAGTACTACTTTTCTAATCTAAGTATTAAGTAATTATAAAAATTTATAATATTTTACTATTATAAAGTAGTTAAGCTATTAATAGGCCTGCTAAGCTAAATACCTATTTTAGTTTAACTTTATAATTATATACTAACTAGGTAAATAAAAAGGGAAACTAGATGTTTTTACTTACTATATATAGAATACTTTAGTTTAAAAAGAAATTTATAGAGCTTAATAATAAACACTTTTCTACTTAAAATTATTTAATAATATATTAGAGTTTAACTTAACTAAGATAGATAGGTTTATTTAATAAATTATTAAAAATAAATACTTAAATAATAAGTTTATATAAAAAACCTTATTACTAATATAGAATAAGACCTATTATTTTAAAAAAAATTCTTTAAGTAAATATAAAGACTAAAAAGGTTAACTATACTACTATAGTTAACTAGTGTAATAATATAGAATATTTAGGTAAATATTACCACACATAATATTTTTTAAGACATAAGTATAATATTATTATTATATAAGTATAATATTATTATTATATAAGTGTAATATTATTATCACACTTATATTATACCTATACTTTAATAATATTTAAGGTTATAAAATAAAAGGCTTACTATCTATATTTTAGCTTAATAGAATTTAGTTTTAATTTATTTTATAAGTGTTTACTTATATAATAGGGAGTTAATATAGCAATAAGTAAACACTTATAAAATAAATTAAAACTAAATTCTATTAAGCTAAAATATAGATAGTAAGCTTTTTATCTTATAATCTTAAATATTATTAAGGTGTGGGTGTAATATAAGTGTGATAATAATATTATACTTATATAGTAATAATACTATACTTATATAATAATAATACTATATTTATATTTTAGAAGATATTATATATAGTAATATTTACTTAAGTATTTTATATTATTATAATTATTATTTTTCCTTTAAATAGCTGTCCCTAGCTATTAGTGTAAAAACAATATTCATATAAAAAAAAATAATATAAATAAACAAAATAATATTATTAATAGTAAAGATAAGTAGAATAGTAATAGTAAATATTATTATTACTAAGAGAATATATCTTATAATAAAAGCTTACCTATTCCCTAATTTTAAGACTTTAGGTATAATATTTTTTAAAACTTAATTTTCTTATTAGCGTTTAACTAGTGTTCACTTGGCACTAATATAACTTCTAATATATAAAATATAATTAAGAACTTAGTATATACTAACGCTACTATTCTGTTTTAGTATTATTAATTTATTTAGTTTTAATTTCTACTTACTTAACACGCTGGCTTAGCTGTTAAATTTAAATAAAAAATCTATTTTTAATACTTAAAAAGAATTAATTAAACTACCTTTCTATATATTCTTAAAAAGAATAAAGTAAAGTATAAATACTATATAAAATAGTATAAGCCTTATAATAAAGTATAGTTTTTATTACATTCTCTTATTACTTTAGCGTTATTTCTTTAGGTATTTATTAACAGTAATATTAACAAATTCCTATTAAATTCTGCTTAGAAATTAACTACTTTTTTACTTAGTATAAGAGACTAAGGGCTGAGCAGGATAAGAATCTCTTTATTTAACTAAATAATATCTTAATAATAGCATGTTATTTTTACGTTAAGTGCGTAAAAACAGTAATTAACTAAAAAACTAAATAGAAATTTTAAAAGAAATCTAAAGATAATAATATCTAGTTAGCATAGCTAAATGCATTAAAGAGGATTATCTTTTCTATTAAAAATTTTCTTAATATTAAGTAATATTAAGTAAGACTTTTTTTTTAAGTAGTATTTTAATATTATTTTAATAATATTTAGATTAGTCTTCCCCCCCCTTAGTAATAGCAATACGGTAAGTAAGGAGATAGAAAAAAAAAATAAAAAATAAAAAATAGAGAAAAAAAACAATAATAATAATAAAGATAATAATAATAAGAATTTAAGGCCTAGTACTTATGCTTTCTAGATAATAAAAGCTAGATAAAAGTAAAGTACTAGTAGTATACTAAAAAATTCTATTTATAAAAAATCTAAAGCCGCTAGCAAGCGAAGGGCTGATTAGAAGAAAAGTTAAAAATTATAAAAATAATACTAATATAATAATAAAAAAGTAGTAGAGTAATATTATATATATAATAAATTTATAATAGTTAAGCGCTGTCTCTTCTGTCTAATTTTAATAAAAAAATAAAGTTTTATACTTTAATCCTTTACTTTCTTTTTAATGAGGTGACTTCTTACTTACTTTTAAAATCTTAAATAAGATCTTAATTAATATTTTATTTTAATATCTATTTATTATACTATATAGGCTAGCCTTTCTATTTGATAAAATATTTTAAAGTATTTTTATCTTTTTTCTTTACTAACAGTGCTTTGATAATATATTAACTTTTTTTTTCTTTATCTTTTAGTTTTAAAGACCCCGGTATAAGCTCTTTTTCTTCTAGATAAAAAGTATAAGGCCTAAGTAAAGAGATATTAGAAATAAAATATATTTAAAAATTAGAAAGTAAAAGCAGGCGATACGCTTAGGTTCTAATAAGTTTAATAATTTAATATAGTCTTATAAAAAGAGGGAAGAGCTTTTTGCTTAAATAGTAAAGTCTTAAATTCTTAATAGAAAATAATACTAAATTATCTATTTTAAAAGAATAAGGCTCATGCTTTTTATTATAGTTTTATATCTATTATTTAATAGCATTCTACTAGTGTTACGCTATTAATTTCTTATTATAATATAAATATATAATTCTATTAACTACTTTAGGTACTTAGATACTAAATTCTAGCTTATAATTAAGGCTTAAGTAGAATCTATAGTATATAAAAAATAAACTCATCCTAATTATAGGTTAATAGAAGTTATTATATATAAACTCTATAAAAGAAAAAACCTTAGTCTAATTACTTTATCTCTTTTCTATATAAGAACGTAGGTACTATTCTAGAGTTTAATTCTACTATTCTATTTAACTATTAGTTTAAGGGTAGAAAGTAGTACTTAAACGGTGCTAGACTTTTACTATATAATAAAAATTAATTTAAAAGTAGCTAGTAAAGATACTACCTCTATTAAAAACAACTCCTTATAGTAGTCTAAAGAATTAAATGATTTTATATATAAAAATATTAGCTAAATCTATAGTAGTAAGGTTCTTAGTTATAGGGATATATCTTACTATCTTAGTATAATAATCTATAACTACTAGAATTATATTATAAATATAGGCTCTATAATAGCTTAGTAGTAACCCTATAATAAAATATATTATTAACTACTTTTAAGGTTTTTCTAGCTAGAGGAGTGGTTATAGCTTTTTATATAAATAATATCTACACACTTTTATACGTTTATATGTGTTATAAGTATTAATATACTCTTTAATATTCTTTTTAATTCTAAGCTAGAAATACTTATGTGTTAATAATTTAAGCGTTTTACTACGCCCAAAATACCCTATTAAGGGGTTATTATAATGAATTTAAAAAAGTTCTACTTTTAGAGTAGAGTCTCTAGAGACATATAGTCATCTCTTATAACAGAATAAACTAAACTAATTAAATTTCTATAAAGTGTTCTTTATATGTTTGTTTTGCTATTAAGGTATTACTTAAATACTTTTATTATGTTTTTAGATTACCTAAAAATCCATCTTCTAAAGCTCTTAAATTATAGTAATAATTAACTTAGAAGATTACATATATATATTTTTAGAAGTAGTAATCTTTTTAGCCTATATCTAAATAATATAGTAAAGAATTACTATTTTTCCCTATAAATTAAGCTTAATTCTAATAGGATAAAGGTATTTATCTATTAAGTTAACTTTATAAAGAAGTTAATTAAAAAAGATATTCTCTATAAAATAAGGCGTGCCTATTTCTTATTAAGCTATTTTCTAGCTACTTTCTAGCTTCTTTTTTATAGCTAGTAGGGGTAAAAACTAGCTCTAGTTCTCTAGTTATAATTTCTTTTATAAACTAGATAATATAAGATTAGAATTTTTATACATTACTTTACTAGACCCTAGTAGTCTTTATAATAATCTATTAGTAGAGTTAGTCTTTTCTAGATAATACATAATCTTAAAATTATATAAGGTAAGTAGTATTACTTAGTGTGTTTATTTATTATTAAGAGTCTTAACATCTATAAAGCCTTTTAGATTATTATAATTTGTAAAAATCTTAAGACGAGATAACAGGCTTTTAATGTATTAATACTAGTATTTTATAGTATCTATAATTACGTTTAGCTTAGGATTATAAGTTTTATAATACTATTCCGTAGCATGCAGTTTCTAAAACTAAAAGGTAATAAAACACTAATTACTATTATTAAATTTTTAAGAGTAAATTCTAGTATAGCCTTAGTTAAAAGCATCTATCTCTAAACATAAGAAAAAATTAGGCTTATAATGTTAAAGAAAAGAAGTTATTAAGAATATAATATAAAGTTTATGTTTTACCGCCTCTGTCTCTAGAATTTATTTAAAATATTCTATCTTCTTTTTATTTTAAGAGCCTTTTAAGAGGTCTGTAATAAAATAAGTAATTATAAAAAAACACTTAATAAAACGCCTATAGAAATTAGTAAACTATAGAAAAACCTATATATCTTAAAAAAAGACTAAAGTAGCTTAGTTAATAACTATTTTAATCTATTAAGAATCTATCTTCATGTTGTTAGGATAAATAATAAATCTTAGAAATTTAACTTCATCAACAGTAAAAACACACTTCTTAAGATTAATAAAAAGTTTATACTATTATAGATGTTTTAGTACTTATTAAATATAATTCTAATAATCCTCCCTATCTCTTAAAAAGATAAAGATATTATTAAGATAGATTATATAAAAGATATTAACTAGCCCTAATAGGGCATGGTTAATATAGCTTTAAAAAATAATAAAAGTATTAATAAGTTTAAATAATATTACTAGATACTTAAAGTAGTTATAGTATATATAGAATATTATTTTCTACTTATCACTACATTAAATTCTAATATAGTAGTAGGTATTTTTAAGGTCTAGTTTATTAAATCTAATTAAACCTACTAAACAATCTAGCGTTTTACTAATTAGTAGTAAAATAAAATAATTCTTTTTAATAATTTTATTAAGACCTTTATAATTAATATAAAGTTATAAGCTATTATTTTTTTTAGAAATAAAAAAAATTAGCGCGCATGCTAGACTAGTGTTATTCTATATCTAATCTTTTTACTTTATTTTAGTTATATAATTATAAAAGACCTTAAGCTTTTTAAAAAAGAGATTATATAATAATCTAAAAAATATAGTAGTATTTTTCTTTAATTTAATTATATAATTATTTCTATAGTATTTAGGTAGTGCTTTTATAGCGTTAATAGAAATTAAATATTATATATAACACTTACTAAGCACTTATATTTACTTAATTAAGTTATATTTAAGTATAGTATATTATTAGCCTATTTATCTATTGTTACGGATAGTAATAGGGTAATTAATAATTTAGTTAAGAAAATAACTATACTTAAAAAACTAAGGGAATTAGCAGTAATAGCTAATAAAACTTTAAAATAAAAATATATATTTAAGCTTAAAAAAAAGAATTATAAGTAAGTATAAGATATATTAGCATAGGCTAAAATACACGCTAAGAAGCAAGAATAAAAATATAAAGTTATATAAAATAATACAGAATATTCTATCACGCGGTAAAGAAATGTTTAGTAGTTAAAAATATTAGAAGATATTAAAAGCTCTAATAGCTCTAATAGCCTCTAGTAGTATCTAATATACTAAACTAAGATATAAATTATATATAGAAAGGAATATGTATTTAAGCGGACTATTTCTACCTAAATAGCTTAGTATATTTATTCTAGAATTTAATTTAAAGTATTAAACTTATTTTAATACCTTTAGAACTTATAAGCTTTTTTCTTGTTATACTAAATAATTTATTTATAAAAGTTATTTACTCTTAGATATAGATAAGTAAGCTAATAGTATACTATTTTCTAAATATAACTTAGTTAGGTAAATATAAGCGCTTAGTAAGTACTATATATAATAAAATAAATATTTAATATATTTAAGAAAGAATTCCCTTAGGGTACTTACTATTTTATAATAATAAAATTCTAGTTAGAATAAGAACTCTACTCAGGCAGTAATGAATTATTATTAGATAATAATAATAAGATAATAAAACTCTTATTTTAAGTAGAAAGCTAAGTAGGCTTAAGTTAATTTAAGTTAACTAAGCAGATACTATAAAAATAAAAAAAAAAAATTAAAAAACTATAGTAAACTATTATTATAATATAATAGTAAAAATAAAAGGGTATAGTAAAAATACAACCACTAAAAAGATTTACTAGAAAGAGAGAGAACTTAAAACTATTTATAGCTATAATAAACTTATATTACCGATTTAATTTAGTATTATTTAGAACTAATTAAGATAAAATCTTAGCAGTAGGAATAAACATAGGGGAAGAAACTATAAAGTAGTTTAAATTTATAATAAAAAACTATTTTAACTACGCGGATTCGGATAAAGGAGCTAGAGAATTAAACAGATATAATAAAGATATTAGGAAAATATTTAAGAACTATAGAGTATTTAAAGCGGAAATAAAAATAGTCTTTAAAAAAATTAATAAGAAAACTAAGGCTATAAAAAAACTCTAGAACTTATAATAAACAGGATCCGTAAGTAACTATACTGTAGAATTTAAGAAACTCTAATTATAACTTAATTAAGTAAACTAACTACTTTATATGATGTTCTATAAAGAACTAAAAAATAAAATAAAATATAAAATATTATAAAATAAACAACCTTAGAAGCTGTTAGAGCTTATTAAAAAAATATTAATTATTAACAGTCTTTAGTACTAGAGAGAGCAGGAAAAGAAATAAACAACTTAATTTATAATTACAGGATATAAGTAGGAGTTAAGATAATAAAGTTATCTAATAAAAATAGAGATAAAGAAAACAATAACTAAATAATAAAGTATAAAAATAAGAAATACAAAATGTAAAGAATAATACGCTTAAAAGGTATATCTAAAATATAATAAAAAAGAACACTTTATAGTAAAATATCTAATTAAAAAGTTAAATCTAAAAAACAGATTCTATTAGATGAAAATAACAGGAGTGTTAGTAGCTATAGTCTAAGTTAAATTAAAAAAACTTATAATAACTAAAATTATTAAAAGAATTATTTAGGGCTATTGCTGGATATACGGAAATAACTAATACCTAAAATAAAAATATAAAACTCTATATTAGACAGTAAAAACACTACTTACGAAACTAATAAAAGAAATAGAGTAAAAACTAGGGTATATAAAAGAAAAACAACATAACACAGCTATAGAATAAGAAAAATAATAATTTTATAATTATATTTTTAAGAAAGGAGGACTAACGCTATGTGGAAATTAGAAATTTAAATAAAAATAATAGAAAACTAATATCAGAAAGAATCTTATAATAATAATAATTTAATAAAGACTTAATCTAAATATATATTAAATCTACAGATTAGATAAATATATTAGAATATATTATATCATAAAACACTAGAAGGTAATCCTAGGAGAAGGAATTTTTATAATAATAAAACTACTTTAAAGAGTAGAATAAAAATAATATAATAATCTAATAGAACGTAAAATAATTATATAGATTAAAAAAATATAATAAAAATAATAAATATTATACTTACCTCACACGTTATATATCGAACCTGTAGGATAATTTAATAATTTATAATAATCTAAGAAACTGCTAAACGCAGAAGATTAAACGCTATTATTATTACTATAAATCTTAAATAAAAATACTATTAAAAGAAAAAAGAATAACTAATACTAGGTCTGTAGATTAAATAAGTATATAAGTAAATAATATCATTAGTTACGAAAAACAATTAGAATAAAAGACAAGAAAATATAAAGAGTATTAGAAGGAATATAGTGAACTAAAAAAATCTCTAAAAATATAAGTCTTATTTTTACTAACTTAGAAGATGAGAAAAATGACTCGGAATAATATTAAAAACTTAACTAAGATAAATATAGTACAGAATACAGACTATATAAAGTAAAAAGAAAATAAAAAGAGTAGATAGAGTCTAATTTATATAGAAAACTAATAGTTTTTAAGTACTTTCTTAGATGGAAATACTTAACACATAAAAAATATATAAATAAAAACTATAAATTACTAAATAATAAATCATGCTAGCTAAATTAATGTCTTATTTATAGAAAAAAATTAAAACCCAAAATACTAAAAAAACTCACGTATAGAGGTACGGGAGGGATAAAAAACTAGAAGTTTTTTTAAAAATAATTAATTTATAGAAAGGCTTAGAATAAATTATAAATATAGCTTACGCTAAAATAATAGCAGAGAATTAGTTATATATAGATATATAAATCTCTAGAAAAAAAGTAAGGGTAATAGTAGACAACAGAGCCTTAAAATTACTTATATTAAATAAGAAAATTAGAGACTTATAACTTATATATAGAGTTTTAAAAAAATCTATATAAGTATAACGTGTTAATAGTAGTCTAATAATATATAGCTAAGAAATAATTAACCTTAAGATAACTAATATAACTATAAAAGTAGCAGAATATAAAGCTATCTACTATATTAAAATTATAAATTTAGGAAATAAAACCATGATTATAGGATAGGACCTGCTTAAGAAATAAAATTTAATTATTAATAAATAAATAAAAACCATTCAGCAACTCTAACATCCGGAATTTAGACTAAAAAAATTAGGATAATAGTAAGCTAGAAGCATAAGAGACTTATTATAAGTAAGAGAAACTTAATTAGAACAGATTTTCAAGCTACTATTCTAATATAAAAAAGAATTTAGAACTTAGCTATTAGAAGAGGACTTTAACAAGTTACTAGAACACAAATTTTAGAACTATAAAATTAAACTAAAACTAGGAATAGAACTGAAACCACTATTACTATATTTAGTACTAGAATATTAACAAGAAGAATTAAGACGGTATCTTAAGAAAAATTAGAAAAAAGAATATATATAAGTTAATAAAAGCGAAATTACATTACTAATACTATTTATACTAAAGAAAAATAGTAAGTGGAGATTCTACGTAGACTATTAACTACTTAATACAATAATAATTAAAAATAGGTACCTAATACTATTAATATTAGAACTTAAGAATAAACTCTAAAGAGTAAAATAGTTTACGCTATTTAATATTAAAGAAGAATATTACTAAATATAAATAGTAAAAAGACATGAGTGGAAAACAGCCTTTAAAATAAGATATAACTTATTTAAATATTTTATTATACCCTTCAGGCTCACTAACGCACTAGTAATATTTTAAATAAATATTTATTACATACTTAATAAATATCTAGATATGTTTATTATTGTATATTTTAATAATATTTTAATTTACACGGACAGGACACTGGAGAAATATATTAAATATATTTAGAAAATTTTATAGAAACTCTAAGAGCATAAGTTATATATACAACTGGAAAAGTATAAGTTCTATAAAAACAGAAATATAATTTCTTAGACATGTTATGTCTTGAGAAGGAATTGTAATAGATTTAGAAAAAATAAAAAACGTTTTATTATAGCTAACGCTAACTAACATAAAATAAGTATATTCTTTCTTAGGCTTTATAGAATTCTGTAAATAGTATATTAAGAAATACTCAGAAATTACAGCCCCTTTAACGAATTTACTATAAAAGAACGCTAAATTTTAATGGATTAAAGTAGAAGATTTAGTATTTAAAGAGTTAAAAAGAGCATTTAAAAAAGCACCACTACTTATTATATTCTATTTAGAATATGAAATATAAATTAAAACGGATGTATTAGATAGAGCTATAGGAGTAATTTTAAGTTAAAAATAACCTAATAGATAATACTAACTAGTTAACTTTATATCACATAAATTAATATTAGTAGAGCTTAATTATAATATTTATAACAAAAAACTATTAACAGTAGTCTAAGTAATAGATAAATGAAGATACTATTTAGAGAAAGTAAGATACTAAATTAAAGTATTTTTAAATTACAAGAATCTAACTTCCTTTATAACGGTTAAGAAGTTAAATTAATAATAGATTAAATAAACAGAAGCCTTATTAACTATTAATTTCAAAATACTTTATAGAAAGGGAAAAGAGAATAGATTAGTAGATATATTAAGTAAATAAGCTAATTATATACGTAATATCCTGGAAATCTATAATACTATTTTTAAATAAGAATTAAATAGAATACTTATATACACACATATAGACCTAGCAGTAGTAATAATTATTAAAAATAGTTAGAAAAAACGAATTCAGGAACACAATAAAGAGATACTAAAATAGAAAAATAGAAAACTTAAAATACTAGAAATTCTTTAAGATGAATTTATTAGGGAATAATACACTACCAAAATACACAGTCACTAAGGAATAGAAAAAATAGTAGAACGAATATTAAGAGACTATTAGATACTAGGAATATAGAATAAGACTTAAAAGATTCTTTTAAACTATATTAACTATAAGAAAAATAAGATATTTATATATAAAAAATATAGTTTACTACAGCCGCTGGAAGCAGCAACGAAATTATAAAAATTAGTTATAATAGACTTTATTATAGGTATACCTACGTTAATAATAAAATATAGATATTAATATAATACTATACTAGTTATTATTAATAGATATATAAAGTATATATACTTTATACTAACTTACATAGGAATTATAGTAGAAGAGCTAGTATAAGAAATAATTAACATATTAATTATAAAACATAAAATACTAGGAGAATTTATAACTAATAAAGATAAACTTTTTATAATAGTGTTTTAAGAAACATTTATTACTAAAATAAGCTTAAGATATAAGCTATTAATAGCTTTTTACTTAGAAATAGATAGATAGATAGAATAAATGAACTAAACACTAAAATAATACCTATAAATATATATTAATAAACTATAGAATAATTAGGTAGAACTCTTACTAATAGCTAAGTTTATATATAACTCTATAAAGTTATTAGTAATAAGAATATTACTATTTTATATTAACTATAGATATAAACTAACTGCTTATGGATAGTTATTTTATTTAGAACAAATTTCCAAAAGAGCTTAAGAGTAAGTAGAGAAATTATAAAGAATTTATAAATAAATTACAGAAAGATTAAAAGCCAGATAAGTAAAAATAACGGAAAATATAAAAAATAAAAAAATTAAACAACTAATTTTTACAAAGGGGGATAAAGTTCTCTTTTTATAAAAAAATTTAAAGATAAAATAATTATTAAAAAAATTCGACCACGTGCAAATTAGGCTGTTTAGAGTAAAAAAATAAATAAAACTAATTAATTATAATTTAGAGTTATTAAAAGGATTATAAGTTTATCTAAATTTTTATATACGCCTCCTTAAACTAGCACTACTAGATGTAAAATTAGAAAGATAAATTCAACCAACTAGTAAAGACACCACTAAATAAAAAGTTAATAATATTCTAAATTTATAAAGGTTTAGGCGTTAGGGGAAATACTTAGTTAGTTAAACTAACTATAAACTAAAAAAAAATACTTAAGAACTAGTTAAGAATCTGAAGAAGTATTTAGAGCTAATTAATTAGTATTATCTCTAAAACTTATCTACATCTTATTCTAAGGATAAGATAATTACAATACGTTCTAATTAAAGCTAAAAGATAAGAAAGATAAAGTAATAGGCTGAGAAGAAGTTTAAACTACAAATTATAATATATAAATTTCTTAATCCTAAGAATAGGTTTTTTTTCTTTTTAAGAGTCTAGACCTTATAAATTAAAGCCATCTCTTAATTAAATATTTTTTTTCTTTTAAATTAACTTTCGTGAGCTTACGGTGAAGCTGAGGGTATAAAAATAAATCTTAAAAGCATCCTCCTTAGCTTTTTCAAGCTAATAATAGAGTTTCGTCTTATTATAGTTAAGATAATCTTATTCTAGTTATAAAATAATTAGATTATACTTTATATTATGATTGTTATAAGCTGAGTAATAACTAGAACTTAAGTTTATAAAATAGTTATTACCTTAATAGAAACAGTTTAAATAAGATGTTAGTATATAATAGAGTTTATTATAAATTCTAGAAACTAAATAATAGGCGCGTATTAGAGACGATTTAAGACATATTATTATTAAAAAATTAGGCAGAAAGAAAAGGAAGCTAAGGGTCTTATAGCTTAAAATATAAAGTAAAAAACTTACTACCTTTATACTACTTATAGAAAGAAAAAACTATCTTCTAAAATAAAGACTTAAAAGGAGGGGATAGTGTTACGAATAGTAATAAAATAATTAATAATTTAGTTAGGAAGATATCTATACTTAAAGAGCTAAAAAAATTAGTAATAATAGCTAATAAAACTCTAAAGTAAAAACGTATATTTAAGTTTAAAAAAAAGAATTATAAGTAGGTATAAGATATATTAGCACAAGCTAAGATATATACTAAGAAGTAAAAATAAAGATATAAAGCTATATAGAATAATACAGAGCATTCTGTCATGCAGTAAAGGAATACTTAATAATTAGAAATATTAGAAAATACTAGAAGCTCTAATAGCTCTAACAGCCTTTAGTAGTATCTAATATACTAAACTAAGATATAAATTATATATAAAAAGGAATATGTATTTAAGCAGACTATTTCTACCTAGATAGCTTAGTATATTCACTCTAGAATTTAATTTAAAGTATTTAACTTATCTTAATACCTTTAGAACTTATAAGGCTTTTTCTTGTTATATTAAATAATTTATTTATAAAAGTTATTTACTCTTAGATACAGATAGGTAAGGTAATGGTATATTATTTTCTAAATATAACTTAATTAGATAAGTATAAGTGCTCAGTAAGTGCCACACGTAACATCTATATCTAAAATAAATAACTTTTATAAATAGATTATTTAGTATAATAAGAAAAAAACTTATAAGTTCTAAAGATATTAAGATAAGTTAAATACTTTAAATTAAATTCTAGAGTAAATATACTAAGCTATTTAGGTAGAAATAGTCTACTTAAATACATATTCCTTTCTATATATAATCTATACTTTAATTTAGTATATTAAATACTATTAAAGGCTATTAGAGCTGTTAGAGCTTTTAATATTTTCTAATATCTCTAACTACTAAGCATTCCTTTATTATATAATAGGATGTTTTATATTATTCTATATAGCTCTATATTTTTATTCTTACTTTCTAGTGTATACTTTAGCTTATACTAATATATCCTATACTTACCTATAATTCTTTCTTTTAAGCTTAAATATATGTTTTTATTTTAGAGCTTTATTAGCTGTTACTATTAACTCTCTTAGCTTTTTAAATATAGTTATTTTTCTAACTAAATTATTAATTATTCTATTACTATTTGTAACACTATCCCCTTCTTTTAAGTTTTTATCTTAGAAGATAGTTTTTTTTTTCTATAAGTAGTATAAAGGTAGTAAGTTTTTTACTTTATATTTTAAATTATAAGACCTTTAACTTCCTTTTCTTTCTGCTTAATTTTCTAATAATATTATATTCTAAGTTATCTCTAATACAGGCTTATTATTTAGCTTTAAGGATTTATAATAAACTCTATTATATACTAACACCTTATTTAAACTATTTCTAGTAAGGTGATAACTATTTTATGAATTTAAACTCCAGTTATTACTCAGTTTATAATAATTATAATATAAAGTATAATTTAATTATTTTGTAACTAGAGTAGAATTATCTTAATTATAATAAAATAAAACTCTATTATTAGCTTAAAAAGGCTAAGGAGAATGTTTTTAAGGTTTATTTTTATATCCTCCAACTTCATCATAAGCTCACGCAAGTTAATTTAAAAGAAAAGAAAATATTTAATTAAGAGATAGCTTTAATTCATAAAGTCTAAGCTTTTAAGAAAAAAGAGGCTTATTCTTAGGGTTAAGAAATTTATATATTATAATCTATAGTTTAAACTTCTTCCTAGTCTATTACTTTACTTTTCTTATTTTTTAACTTTAATTAGAACGTATTATAATTACTCTATTCCTAAGATAAGATATAGATAGGTTTTAAAGATAGTACTAGTTAATTAGCTCTAAATACTTTCTTAGGTTTTTAATTAGTTCCTAAGTATTTTTTTCTAGTTTATAGTTAGTTTAACTAATTAAATATTTCTACTAACGCCTAAACTTCTATAGATTTAGAATATTATTAACTTTCCACTTAGTAGTGTCTTTACTAGTTAGTTAAATTTATATTTCTAGTTTTATATCTAGTAGTGCTGGTTTAAGGAGGCGTATGTAAAAATTTAAATAAACTTATAACTTTTTTAATAACTTTAAGTTATAATTTACTAGTCCTATTTATCTTTTTACTTTAAATAGTCTAATTTGTATATAATTAAGTTTCTTTAATAGTTGTCCTATCTTTAAAATTTCTTATAAAAGAAAAACTTTATTTCTTTTCTTAAAAATTTGTTTTTTAACTTTTTTACTTTTTATATTTTCCGTTATCTTCGTTCGTCTAGCTTCTAATTTTTCTATAATTTATTTATAAACTGTTTATAGTTTCTCTACTTATTTCTAAGCTTCTTTAGAAATTCGTTTTAAGTAAAATAACTATCTATAAATAGTTAGTTTATATCTGTAATTAATATAAAATAATAATATTCCTATTACTAATAACTTTATAGAGTTATATATAAACTTAGCTATTAGTAAGAGTTTTATCTAATTATTTTATAATTCATTAACATATATTTATAGGTATTATTTTAGTATTTAGTTTATTTATTCTGTTTACTTATCTGTTTTTAGGTGGAAAGTTATTAATAGCTTATACTTTAAGCTTATTTTAGTAATAAATATTTCCTAAAATATTACTATAAAGAGTTTATTTCTATTAGTTATAAATTCTTCTAGCATTCTATATTTTATAACTAAAATATTAACTATTTCTTGTACTAACTCTTCTGCCGTAATTTCTGTGTAGGTTAGTATAAAATATGTGTACTTTATATATCTATTAGTAATAACTAATATAGCGTCATACTAATATCTACGTTTTATTATTAATATTAGTATACCTATAATAAAGTTTATTATAATTAATTTTTATAGTTTTATTACTGCTTCTAACAGCTGTAGTAACCAATATTTTTTATATCTAAATATTTTATTTTTTTATAATTAATATAGTTTAAACGAATTCTCTAGGTTCTATTCTATATTCCTGGTATCTAATAGTCTTTTAATATTTATTCTACTATTTTTTCTATTCTCTAGTGACTGTGTATTTTGGTAGTGTATTATTCCTTAATAAATTTATTCTAAAAAGTTTCTAGTATTTTAAGTTTTCTATTTTTCTATTTTAGTATCTCTTTGTTGTGTTTCTGAATTCGTTTTTTCTAATTATTTTTAATAATTATTACTGCTACTAGGTTTATATATATATATATAAGTATTCTATCTAATTCTTACCTAAGAATAGTGTTATAGATTTCTGGGATATTATATATATAATTAGCTTATTTACTTAATATATCTACTAATCTATTCTCTTTCCTTTTTTTATAAAGTATTCTGAAATTAATAGTTGATATGGCTTTTGCCTATTTAATCTATTATTAATTTAACTTCTTAACTATTATAAAGGAAGTTAGATTTTTATGGTTTGAAAGTACTTTAATTTAATATCTTACTCTCTTTAAGTAGTATCTCTATTTATTTATTACTTAAACTATTACTAATAGTTTCTTATTATAGACATTATAGTTGAGCTCTGCTGATATTAGTTTATATAATATAAAGTTAACTAATTAGTATTATTTATTAAGTTATTTTTAACTTAAAATTACTCCCGTGGCTCTGTCTGATGTATCTATTTTAATCTATATTTTATATTCTAGGTAGAATATAATGAGTAGTGGTGCTTTTCTAAATACTTTTTTTAACTATTTAAACACTAAGTCTTCTACTTTAGTCTATTATAATTTAGTGTCTTTTCACAGTAAATTCGTTAAAGGAGCTATAATTTCTGAGTATTCTTTAATATACTATTTACAGAATTCTATAAAGCCTAAGAAAGAATATACTTTATTCATGTTAGTTAGCGTTAGCTATAATAAAACATCTTTTATTTTTTCTAAATCCATTACGATTTCTTTTTAGGATATAATATGTCTAAGAAATTATATTTCCGTTCTATAGAACTCGTACTTTTCTGGTTGTATATATAACTTATGCTTTTAGAGTTTCTGTAAAATCTTCTAGATATATTTAACATATTTCTTTAGTATCCCATTCGTGTAGATTAAAATATTATTAAGGTATATAATAATAAACACGTTTAGATATTTATTAAGTATATAATAAATATTTGTGTGAAATGTTATTAGTGTATTAGTGAGTCTAAAGAGCATAATAAGATATTTAAATAAGTTATATCTTATCTTAAAGGCTATTTTCCACTCATGTTCTTCCACTATTCATATTTAGTAGTATTCTTTTTTAATATTAAGTAGTGTAAACCATTTTACTTCTTATAGTTTATCTTTAAGTTCTAATATTAATAGTATTAGGTACTTATTTTTAATTGTTACTGTGTTAAGTAGTTAATAGTCTATGTAAAATCTCCACTTACTAATTTTCTTTAGTATGAATAGTGTTAGTAATGTGATTTCACTCTTACTAATCTATATATATCCTTTTTTCTAATTTTTCTTAAGATACCGTCTTAATTCTTCTTGTTAATATTCTAGTATTAGGTATAGTAGTAGTGGTTTTAGTTCTATTCCTAGTTTTAGTTTAATTTTATAGTCCTAAAATTTGTGTTCTGGTAACTTATTAAAGTCTTCTTTTAAAAGCTAAGTTCTAAATTCTTTCTTATACTAGAATAGTAGCTTAAAAACCTGTTTTAATTAAGTTTCTCTTATTTATAGTAAGTTTCCTAAGCTTCTAGCTTACTATTAATTTAATCTTTTTAATTTAGATTCTAGATATTAGGGTTGCTAAATAGTTTTTATCTACTAATTAATAATTAGATTCCATTCTTTAAGCAGGTCCTATTTTATGATTATGTTTTTATTTTCTAGATTTATAATTTTAATATAATAAATAGCTTTGTATTTTGCTGCTTTTATAGTTATATTAGCTATTTTAAAATTAATTATTTCTTAGCTATATATTATTAAACTGTCGTTAATACATTATATTTATATAGATTTTTCTAGAACTTTATATATAAGTTAGAAGTCTCTAATTTTTTTATTTAATATAAGTAATTTCGAAGCTTTACTGTTTATTATTACCTTTACTTTTCTCTTAGAGATTTATATGTTTATATATAACTAATTTTTTATTAGTATTTTAATATAAGCTATATCTATAACCTATTCTAAGTTTTTTTATAAACTAGTTATTTTTAAAAAAGCTTCTAGTTTTTTATTTCTCCCGTACTCCTATACATAAGTTTTTTTAGTATTTTAGGTTTTAACTTTTTTTTATAAATAAGGCATTAGTTTAACTAGTATAATTTATTATCTAATAGTTTATATTTTTTTTTTATTTCCCATACGTTAAGCATTCTTATTTAAGAAAGTATTTAAAAACTATTAATTTCTTATATAGATTAGAATTTATTTATTTTTCTTATTTTTTTTTTTACTTTATATAGTTTACATCTCGTACTATATTTATCCTAGTTAAGTTTTTAATATCGTTCCGGGTCGTTTTTCTCATTCTTTAAGTTAATAAAAATAAGGTTTATGTTTTTAGAAATTTCTTTAGTTTACTATATTCCTTTTAATACTCTTTATATTTTCTTATTTTCTATTCTAACTATTTTTTATAACTAACGGTACTATTTACCTATTACTAATTTAATTTATAGACTTAGTATTAGTTATTTTTTTTCTTTTAATAGCATCTTTATTTAAGATTTATAGTAATAGTAATAACATTCATTCTTTTATATTTAGTAATTTTTTAGATTATTATAAACTATTAGGTTGTCTTATAGGTTTAATATATAATATATAAAATAAATATAGTATCTACTATTCTTATTATATCTTCTTAATTTATATAATTATTTTATGTTTTATTAGATTATCATGTTGTTCTTATTCTGCTTTTTAAAGTAATTTTATTATTATAAAAATTCCTTCTCCTAAGGTTACCTCCTAGTGTTTAATAATATAATATATTTTAATATATTTATTTAATCTGTAAATTTAACACATTTTTAAGTTAAATTTCTATTAAATTATTATTATTATAAGATCTTTTTTGTTATTAGTTTTTTATTATTTTTATTTAAACTTTTAATCTCCACATAACGTTAGTCCTCCTTCTCTAAGAATATAATTATAAAACTATTATTTTTCTTATTTTATAGGTGTACTATGCTGTCTTTCTCTTATATATTCTAGTTCTTACTTTATTTTTTTTATTAGTTTTATAAGTAGTGTTCCTACTGTCTAGTATAAAGTTTTATATTTTTATTCTAGGTATTAATTATCACCGTATATTTAGTAATAGCCTTAAGTAATTCTTTTAATAATTTTAGTTATTATAAGTTTTTCTAACTTAACCTAAATTATAGCTACTAATATTTCTGTTATTTTTATCTAATAGAATCCGTTCTTTAGATTTAATTTTTGGGTTGGATATTTTACTATAAAGTGTTTCTTCCTACCATATTCTAGGTATACCTTTTAAGTATATTATTTCTTATATTTTATATTCCTTACTTTTATGCTTTATTATTTAGTTATTATTTTTTTTATCTCTATTTCTACTAGGTAGTCTTGTTGTCTTGGTTCTTACTTATATTCTATAATTATAGATTAGGTTTTTCATTTCTTCTTCTATTCCCTCTAATACTAAAGACTGTTAATAATTAATGCTTTTTTAATAAATTCTAATAACTTCTAAAGTTACTTATTTTATGATATTTTATCTTTTATTTTTATTTTAGTTCTTTATAAAATATCATACAAAGTAATTAGTCTGCTTAATTAAGTCGTAATTAAAATTTCTTAAATTCTATAATATAATTATTTATAGATTTTATTTATTATAAGTTTTAGAGTTTCCTTATGGCTTTAGTCTTTTTATTAATTTTTTTTAAAGACTATTTTCATCTCTGCTTTAAATACTCTATAGTTTTTAAATATTTTCTTAATATTTTTACTATATCTGTTTAATTCTCTAGCTCTTTTATCTAGGTCTGCGTAGTTAAAATAGTTTTTTACTATAAATTTAAACTATTTTATAGTTTCTTCCCTTATGTTTATTCCTGCTATTAAGATTTTATCTTAATTGGTTTTAAATAATACTAAATTAAATTAGTAATATAAGTTTATTATAGCTATAAATAGTTTTAAGTTTTCTCTCTTTTTAGTAAATTTTTTTAGTGGTTGTATCTTTATTATACTCTTTTATTTTTACTATTATATTATAATAATAACCTGTTATAGTTTCTTGATCTTTTCTTACTATTTTTATAGTATTTATTTAGTTGACTTGGATTAACTTAGGCTTATTTAACTTCCTATTTAAAATCAAAATTCTATTATTTTATTATTATTATTAGATAATAATTTATTATTGTCTGAGTAAAGTTTTTATTTTAATTATAATAATACTATTTACTTTACTTACTATAGACTATATAATATTATGACTAGCTATGCTAGTTATGACTTAGTATAGAGCTTAAAATATAGCTAGTTTATACTTAAACTATATACCACTCTATTTAAGAGTAAGCCTCCTTTATATCTCTTTTTTTCCTATTTTAGTATAGCTAAAATAGAGCTAACTTATTTTATTAACCTATATTTATACTATAACGCGTGAAGACTGAGCCTGTTATTATATTATACTAAAATTACTCTTATTTAGCTAGATAATAGCGGTATAATATTGAGATTAACTTATATAATTAACTTAAGCATTTAATTTATTAATAACCACCCCTAAAGGATTAATTACATAACTATGTTAAGCTATTAGTTTATTAAGTATATAATCTCTACTAGAAAGCTCTATAGTGGTAGGTAATTAAAACTCTAAGTAATAGTTTATATAAGCCCTATAGCAGTAGGCCTTAAGAGTAACTTAGTAAATAACTAAAAGACTTATAATAGTAGATAATATATCTATTAGATTAAAAGAGAGCTATAAGAGCTCTAGTAAATACCTCTTTCTCTAACTTTCTTTTTTTTACTAGAAATACTAACTTCTATAAGCACTACTAGCTTATTTTTTTTATACTAGAAAATTAGCTAATTACTTTACCCTACTAGAAACCAGAAACGCTATACATGTATAAAAATAGATAGATTAGGACTATAGGAAAGCTTTTTATACTAGAGATAAAAATCAATCCTAAGGTAATAACTACTAGTAATAATTATATATTTATTTTTAAGTTACTTAGGTGTGCCGCTATGCACTACTTTAATAATATAATTAAAAAAAACTATACTATTAAGAAGCTCTATATCTAGGCATAATATGATAAGAAATTTTTTATAGCTATTATTAAGAGTACTACTTAAGAAACTAATATCTATAAGCTTTAGAAGATAGAGATTACGCTTTCTACTCTAATAACTCTTAATTAAGTAATAATTACTAGTGAGTTAGAGCGTAGTTATCTTAAAGTATTTATATATTATAACTATACTAATATGCTAGGAAAAGCACTTAATATAGCTAAAACTAAGCTTAATAAAGCTAGAGATAAGCTTATTAAGCTTTATTAGCTACTAAATAACACACTTAAACGCATAGTAGATTAAGAAAACAAGATTAAAATACTAAGAGTATAGATAAAGAAATATACGTATAATATATACTCCTTTCTCTCTATAAAGGCTAGCCTTATGCTATTATTAATATTAGTAAAGAAAACACGCTTTATAGCTCTATTATAAATCTTTTAAAACTAGGCTAGCTATATTACTATAGGATCTAATAATAGTTCTAATATAAAAGATTTTAGTAACTAAACTTTTTAAGTATTACTTTACCTATTTGCTACTTTACTAGTTATGTTTACTATAGATAGCTATTAAGGTAATAACTGCTTAGCATAATTTCCTAACCCACTAATACTTAAAAACAGTAAAAATATTATCTTTAATTAATAAAGAGATATCCTAGAGAATAAGGTATATATTAACTAAGACTAGTTTACTAGAGCTAGTAAGTAAGCTACTTAGGAGAATATTATCTCTTATATATATATATATATATATAAAAAGTCCTGCTAACTAGTATCTCTTAATACTTATATATATAATAAAAAAGAGTAAGTAGCTAGTTAGCTACTAGTATATAATAAATCACCTAGAGAGGATATATAATAACCTATATAAAAAACTTAATACTTACTATAATTTCTAAAAGCTCTACCTTAAAGACCCTACTAATTTTATTATATTTTAAGGTAACTTTTTTTACTTAGCTTAAGAACACAGCCTGCTTATAGACTAATAGGTAGAAGAATTCTATAAAAAGCTTTTAAATACTTTATATACACAGATAGGCATCTACTAATAGCAGTATTATAACTAGTATAATAAGTATATAGACTTAGTTTAAGACTTTGCTAGAGAGCTAGCTCTTAGCGCTAAAAAAGCTACTAAGTAAATTAATAGAAAAACTAAAAAGACTTAGCTACTACTAAGTTAATAGTCTTGCTTAAAAGCTAAGTACTTAACTTATATAGTAGCTATTACTATCCTACTAATACCTATCCTTAAGCTAGCTAGTTACTATAATTGCGGGAAATCTAGCTACTTTATAAAAAACTACTAACTACTTACTTAAGCTATAGCTAAAGTAATTAAGCTTATAAATACTAATAAAAAGCTTTATACGCCTTAGGATACCAGCAATAATAAGAAGTTTTAGCTTATTATAAAGAAACTATTAAGAGAAGACTTACCCTAAAAAAAGTCTTTTTCTTAAACTTACTTTCTAGAGCTACTAACTAGTTTAACTTTTATTAACTATTATTTAGTAAACTAGCTTTTATACTATCTTACTATATTTCTATTAATAGACTAGCTATTAAGCTAAGTAGCTTTCTTAATACTAGAGCTAGTAGTTTTATTCTAGTACACTTAAAATACATACACGCTATTAAGAAAAGGCTTAAGATAAAAATTTACTAAATAGAATCTATCCCCCTAGCTAGCTATAATAGTAGACTAAATAGATAAATAAATAAGTACTTTTAAGCTAATCTAATACTAAATAACTACTATCTATTAATTTATTTTATTTTTTATAATATTAGCTACTATGATCTTATAATTAGCTGTAAGCTATTTAAAGACGTAGGTGCTTTAATTAACTATAAAAAGTAAACACTTAAATAGCTAGATAATAAGCTAATTAACTATAAGCATAATATTATTATTTTAATGTAAGATTTATTAACTAAAATTAACCCCTCACACTAAGCTAATACTAACTGACGTAATAAGCTAATAAATATAGTAATTCTATAGTGTATCTGTAAACTACTTTAGCACTTACCTTAGCATATAATATAATAAGAGAACCTTAGGAAAATAAAAGAATAGCTTTACTTATAATAGTAGCTAGAGCTAAGTAAGTAGATTTTTTGTTCTCAACCTATCTCACGCGAAGACCTCTCTAAAGTAGGTCTTAAGATTAATACTATAAAAGCTATTACTTTCATAATGCATGTATAGCAGAAGGAAACTATACTAGGGCATACTAGTGTTTATGAGGTAGATAAGCTTATTTAGGACTGCAGAGATAAGCTTAGCCCGCCAGACCTAGAACTCTCCTCCTAAGGCCCTAGAGGCCCCTTAGGGAAAGCTTCGCCAGAAGGGCCCTATCACTCAAACAAGGACCTTATAGGAGAAGAGGAACTTTAGCAGCTTATTAAGCAGAAGCTACCCCACTCTGGCTACGCTGGCGCAACTTAGGCCCACTTCTTAAAGAAAAACTTAGACATGCTGCCCCCGCATCGCGAAGGTATCAACCATGATATTAAACTAACAGCTAAGAACACGCTGACGTTAAGCCTACTATATAGCATGTCTCTTAAGCAGCTGCAGCTTATTAAGGCCTACCTAGATGACTACCTTCAACGAGGTGTTATCACTCACAGTAACGCCTCATATGCTTCCCTAGTACTGTTTGCCAAGAAGCCTGGAGAAGGGTGGCGCTTCTGCGTCGACTACCGTAAGCTTAATGCTATTACCAAGAAAGACGCCTATCTGATCCTGCTGATTCAGGAGACCCTTACCCGGCTAGCGCGTGCAAGAGTGTTCACTAAGCTTGACATATGACAGGCCTTCTATCATATACGTCTGAACAAAGACATAGAGGACCTGACCACGTTCTGTACTCGGTATGGGAACTACAAGTACCGCGTGCTACCATTTGGCCTCTGTAATGGCCCTGCTACATTCTAGCGCTATATTAATAAGGTGTTTCATGGCCTACTTAACGACTTCTACACCGCCTACCTTGATGATATCCTGATCTACTCTGAAGACCTGCTGTAGCATGAGGAGCACGTTGCTCAGGTACTAAGACGTCTCCAGAACGCAGGCCTCTAGGCAGACATTAAGAAGAGTGAGTTCGCCGTTATTAGAACGAAGTTCCTAGGCCTTATCATCAGCACAGAAGGGATCCAAAAGGACCCTGAGAAGGTTGCTGCTGTACAGGAATGGCTAGTACCTACGTCAGTCAAAAGCCTGCAATCCTTCCTAGGATTCTGTAATTTCTATAGAGCCTTCCTGAAGGACTATGGACGCATCATCCGACTACTTACTAAGCTACTTAAGAAGGGCGCATGGCACACCTTTAGTGAACGCAAGCTGGCAGCCTTCCAGCGAGCTAAAGATCTAATGCTGTTAGATAATATCTTAGCTTACTACTCGCCCTACCATCAGACGCGCATGGAGATAGACGCAAGTAATAGAGTCGTCACAGGGGTGCTATTACAGCTCCAGGAGGATGGCCTCTAGCGACCTGTAGCCTTCTACTCTAAGACTATAAGTAAGCCCCAGATAAACTACAACATATATAATAAAGAGATGTTAACTGTAATCTACGGCCTCCGAGAATGGCACTCGCAGCTTATAGGCCTGCAGACTATAAAGTTATTTAGTGCCCTAACTGACTATCGCGCGTTAGAGTACTTCTCTATAAAGCAAGAGCTTACTCCCTACTAAATACGCTAGGTAATAAGCGTAGTAGACTATTACCTAATGCTTATCTATTACTCTAGCATGGCTAACATAGTAGCCGACGCGCTCTCGCGCAAGTAAGAGGAACTAAAGACCTAAAAAGATAAGAATAAAGTAGCCTGAACACGTGTCTTTCTTTTAGCAGAGTAAATTAACGTTAGCTTTATTAAGGCCGTAAGTAATAACCTAGCTACGCTGTCAGCAAGAGGCATGCTAGCTACTAATATAATTAAAGTAACTATTATTAATACTTTTATAGCCTCGCTGCCTCTAAATAACCCTTACTTACTAATTAATTATATTATTAAAGTGAATTATAGTTATGAGAGTTTATAGCCATTCTGTGAGCGCGCCCTCTCTGGTAAATATCTAGCATAAAAACTTAGCCAGAACCTTCTTATATACTATAGTAAGCTAGTAATTCCTGTTATATACTTTTTAAGGATTTATCTTATTTAAGCTATTTATGCTACTCAGGTGACTACTTACTTAAGTAAGAGAAAAATAAATAAGCTACTTTACAACCGCTACTACTAAAGCTATATAGATAAAAATATAGATAATTACGTAGCTACGTGTAAAGCTTGTAAATAGAGCCACATATTTTATAATAAGACCTTAGGCTTACTTAAATCACTATTAATCCCTAAGCGAGTATAGTAAGATGTCTCTATAAACTTTAAATCCTTCCCTTTAGATAAGAAAGGATATGACTATGCTTTTGTTGTTATAGACTAGCTAAGTAAGCACTACTTTTTACTGTCTTACTATAAGATAACTATAGCTACTTAGGCAGCTAATAAGTACTATCGCTATATCTAGTAAGTATTTAGCCTATCTAGGTTAATAGTCTCTAATCACGATCCCTAGTTTACCTCAGCATTCATGGATAAGCTATGCTGATTAATAGGAATTAAGTAAAAGCTCTTAACGCCGTATCACTTTTAAACTAACGGGAATACTAAGGTCCTAAACTAGTATATTAACCAGCGCCTACGCCTATTTGTTAACTACTATTAAGATAACTAGTTAGACCTGCTGCCCTGCATGGACTGGGCCTAAGTAATTCTGTTACATGAGACTACAGGCTTGTCACCCTATTAAATTGAGTTTAGCTACCAGCTAATCTATCACTGGGACTGAAAGGAACGTACGAAGGCATCTACTATAGTTTATGAATAGATATCTCGTGAGGAAGCGCAGAGCTACGCTAAAGCTTAATATAATGTAGTAAAGCTAGCTACAGAGATAGCTCAACAAGGGATCACTTAAGTACAAGAGTGATAGGCTTAATAGGCTAATAAGAAGCGCCGCGAGCCAGACTTCTCTACAGGAGACAAGGTGTACGTTACACCTAAGGGCTTTACCACTAGCTGACCTAGCCAGAAGCTCAACCAGCAGATGTACGGACCCTATCCTATTATAGGCATGAAGGGACACTCCTATTACCTTAAGCTGCCGCTGCACATGCGCATGTTTGACGTCTTCCACGCAGACCGCCTACAGAAGGCTTCTACTCGCCCACTGCCTGGCCAAATCGAACCTGAGGAACCGCCTATCAAGGTTAACGGGCATCCCGAGTGGCCAGTGCAGGAAATCCTTGATAGCCGCCTATTCCATGGCTGACTACAGTACAAAGCATCCTGGCTAGCTCATGACCCAGATCCCGCCTGGTACAACGCCCGAGGCTTTATAGGCGCCCCACACAAGGTAAGAGACTATCACGAGGCCTATCCAAAGAAAGCAGGACCGCCGGCACGACTAGATGCCTGGTTGAAAGCGTACGAAGCAGAGGAGGACCTGAAAGTAACAGAAGAGGACGATAAGGCGGCTTTAAAGACAAGAGTGGTACAGAGACCAGCAAGGAGGAGACTGTAACCTAGAGACTCAGGGACGAGCCTCCCTTAGAGGGGGGTAATGTGACGGTGCTGCTCGCTCTGCTCGCTGCAGGCCACATGATATTGCGACTAGCTACGCCAGCCACGACCTAGCGCAGAGCTCAGAGCATGGCTAGCTCGCGCTCAGGCCATACACCGCCCTATTTAGGGGCGAGCCCCCTTTGTACCTCTTCTCTCCCCATCTTAGTGTAGCTGAAATAGAGCCAACTTATTCCGTCAACCTGCATCTATGCTATGACGCGTGAAGACCGAGCCCGTCATCACACTAACTAGAACTTAGTTATTATAAAGTAGTAAGTACCCTAAGGGAATCCTTTTTTAAATATATTAGATATTTACTTTATTATATATAGTACTTACTAAGTGCTTATATTTATCTAACTAAGTTATATTTAAGTGTAATATACCATTAGTCTACCTATCTATATCTAAAATAGATAACTTTTATAAGTAGATTATTTAATATAATAAGAAAAAAACTTATAAGTTCTAAAGGTATTAAAATAAGTTAAATATTTTAAATTAAATTCTAAAGTAAATATATTAAGCTATTTAGGTAGAAATAGTCTGCTTAAATATGTATTCCTTTCTGTATATAATCTATACCTTAGTTTAGTATATTAAATACTATTAAAAGCTATTAAAGCTATTAGAACCTCTAGTATTTTCTAATATCTCTAATTACTAAGTATTCCTCTATTATGTAATAGGATGCTTTATATTATTCTATATAACTCTATATCTCTATTATCACTTCTTAGTGTATACTTTAGCCTATGTTAATATATTCTATACTTACTTATAATTCTTTCTTTTAAGCTTAAATATATGTTTTTACTTTAGAGCTTTATTAGCTATTACTGCTAACTCTCTTAACTCTTTAAATATAGTTATTTTTCTAACTAAATTAATAATTATCCTATTACTATTTATAATATTAAATCTTTAAACCTTTAAAGCTTTAAAAGAAAAGTAAGAGTTATAAATTTTTTATTTTTTATAATAGTTATAGCTCTAATACGCACGGCATATACATGTATTTTATATTTAAGAAAATTAATAAACTATTTAAACTACTTAAGTTAAATTATTTATATACTAATTTTCTAGTACTATGTCTTTATTTTAAAATTAATAATAATACGTGTCTTTTAAAGCCTAGGAAGCTTAAAAAGAACTTATAAAGCTATATTAATTATTCCGTAAAAGGTAGTAGTAACTTCCCAAGTTTATTTCTAATTATTCTTTATTTAAATTAGAATTTCATATACGTGTTGGCTGTACTCCTATGTGGTATTTAATATATATAATATTAATAATTTAGATTTAGGAATCTTTTTAAAGCCTTACTTTAAAGTAAATTTTTTATTAATAATATTCACTTACGTGCTGCTATTAAGAAGTATAGTAGTTACTATTTAAATAAATTAATTAGTTTATATTTCTCCTTTTATTTATATTAGTTTCTTTTTAATAATTAGTCTCTTATATTTAGAACTAGAGGTAGGCTTAGGTGCTACTAGTTTTCTAGTATTTAAATAATATTAACCTTTATAATAAAAGTATTCTATTTAGTCTTATTATATTATTTCTTTTTATAGTTTACTTTTTAGTATCCCTGCTTATAGCGGTAACGGTATTCTTTAGGATAATAAATAATATTAACTAAATAAAATAATATAGTAATAGCTATAAAATATAAAGCAGTTATTATCTAGGTTATCTAATTTTAAGATATATTTCATATATGAGGTAGAAGCTTAATAGTGGCTTTTTATAAATTATTCTCTAAAGTAACAACACGTTTAACAAGTTCTTATTAAGTCTTTAAAAACTTAAAGTAGTTTAAAAAGACTATATAGATTTCTAGCTATAGCTTACTATATAGGTGCATAATAAAATACTTTTATTTATAAAATAATTTAATTTAATTCTCTAGAGTAATCAGATATGCTGTAAATTTATTTACTAATTTATCTTCTTTTTAGATAGCTTTAGAGTATAGTAGAGTTACTTATAACTCTTAATTAATAAAGCTTTTAATCTAATTTAGAAGGAACTTTATTATATAGTTTTATATATATGCTATTTTTTTATTTTCCTGCTTATACTATAGCCATAGCTATTAGTATATTATCTTTAAATATTATAAGATAAATATAATTCTTTAGTCTTTTAACTAAAATGTTTATAGGTCTAGCTGGAAGGTAATCTCTAAATAGGTTTAGAAGTCTTAATATTCCTATACTCTTTTTCTTTTAAATATTAAAATTTTTTCGATCTTGGGACCGTGCTAGAGAATTAATATATAATTATTATTAATATAATATTTATATAACAGTTCTTTAATATCATTCTCTTTTTTAAAAGAGGTATATTATCTTTACTTTATTAGAAAAACAATTAATAAGATTAATTTAGTATAAGAGAATAGTATCTATATATTATTATTTATAAGGCATTAAGTTCACTCTTCTATTTTATAATATAAATACTATTCCTCTTCTTATAAGATAAGTTTATTATATTATTTTTTCAAGTTAGTAATCCTTTCGCGAATAGAGGGAGTAAAAGTTAATTATTTAGATTATACTATTTTAAGTACTATTATAGTTTTATTTATTAAAATAAACTAGCTAAAATCTATTACCACACTTATGCTATAAAGATAGTAAGAGAATATAATTAAAATTTAAATAAGCAGTATATACTAAGCCGCTATCCCTAAGAATAGAAAAGAGAATTTAGAATTATAATAGGGGGTTAATATAGTAGTGAGTAAATACTAGTAAAATAAATTAAAACTAAATTCTATTAAACTAGAATATAAATAGTAAGTCTTTTATTTTATAATCTTAAATATTATTAAGGCGTGGGTGTAGTATAAGTGTGTTAATAATATTACACTTATATAATAATAACACTATACTAGTATAATAGTAGTGCTATATATATGTCTTAAAAAATATTATATATAGTAACATTTACTTAAGTATCTTATATCATTATAATTAGTATTCTAAACTCTAGTAATATTATAAGATTTTTTTTATTTTTATAACTATATTATATCTTCTTACTAAGTACTTTATATAGGTTTTTTACTATATATTTACTATATATAAAACTTAGTACATTTTATCTAACTTATTAATTTACTACTAAAGTTCTTAGTTTTTTATAACTATTTATACGTTATTATATAACTATGTTTTTATATTATTACGTTTTATAATATACGCCTCTTCTTTTAAGCTTTTAACTTAAAAGTTTGTGTATTTATTTTTATGTTTTTCTTTATAAGAGAAGCTTATTCTTTCTATTATTTTATATACTTTTCTTTTTTAATACTCTACCTACCTTCTTAATAATACCTAAAGTTAAGTTATTAACTATTTACTATTATTACCTAGAAAATTATATTTATAATTAAGATTATTTAATACTAATATTTTATAGAAATTACTATTATTATAAACAACACTATTTAATTAATAATTTATTTAGTTGTTATTTTAAGTGTATTTACTATAGTTTAAAGTATAACTTAATAATAACTTTAAAAGAATTTAAGAATATTAATTTTTTTGAAATAGATTTTTGCTATTAGCTTTCTAATACAAGATTTCATTATAATAAGATATTTACTTATAAAAAGTATTTAATAAAGTAGCTTTAGCTTATAGAATACTATTATTTTAAAATAGTTTTTTACAAGCTGGCTTTTATTAAAGAGCTTAAGAAACTAGAAAAAAAGTAAAAGTAAAAGTAAAGTTCTTATAATAATAACTTTTTGCTTTTAAGTACTTTACTTTTATAAGTCTATTTTTAGATAATTCTTTCTTTTTATCTTTAAATTAGAAAGGCGCCTAATCTTCTTTATTCTAGAATCTAGTACTTATAGATTCTTAGAGTAAAACTAGTTAATTAGTTAAGTATAATACTTTATATATTTAATTAATTTCTATATATTTTCTTTTAGTCTGTAGTTTTTTTTATTAAACTAAATACTTTTACTAATATTTAAATTCTTATAGCCTAAAGATTTTACTTACTTTCTATTTAAAATTATTATTTAGTTTTAGCTAAACCTCTTTAGCTAGTAATACATCTAGTAGTGCTAGTTTTAAAAGTAAAATATAAAATATAGAATAATTTTTTTTATTATTTTTAGTAGTTATAGTTTATAATTAACTAGTTTTATTTATTTCTTAATTTTAAATAGTCTTATTTAAATGTAATCTAGTTTTCTAAATAGTTTTTTTGTCTTAAAAATTTTTTATATTAGAAAAACTTTATTTCTTCTCTTAAAAATTAGTTTTTTAATTCTAGACTTATTAGTGTACCCCTTAGTTTATAAGTTTTAGTAAGTAATATTATTATATATTTTTCTATATAATATTTAAAGTTTCTTAACTTTTTTATAAATATTTACTAATTTACTTTATAACTATAGTGTATAAAAAATAGTAAAACACTTATTGTTAATAACTTTATAAAGTTATATATAAACTTACCTATTAGTAGTAATATAACTTAGTTATTTTATAGTTTATTAATATACATTTTTAAATACTATTTTAGTATTTAAGTTGTTTGTTCTATTTATTTATTTATTTAAAAGTAATAAGCTATTAATAGCTTAGTATATAATTTTATTTTATAAATAAATATATTTTAAAAAAATATAGTAATTACTTTATTGTTATTAGTAATAAATTTCTAAGGTATTTTATACCTTATAATTAAAATTTATAAGATTTTATAATTTAATTTATTTTTTAAAAGTTTTTTGTGTATAAGTTTAAAATATGTGTATTTTATATATCTATTAATAATTACAGATATTATATTATATAGTTTTTTTTATTTTACGTTCTAAATTCTAACAAATCTATAATATAGTTTATTAAAACTAATTTTTATAGGCTTTTTAACTATAGTTAGTAGCTATAATAAACTATATAGTTTATATTTTATTAACTTATTCTTACTATACTTCATATAGTTAGTAAGAACTTTCTTAACTTTTTAGTATATTTTAGGAATATAAAAAATTTTAAAAAAACGTTTTACTATTTTCTTTATTTCTTAGTATTTCTGTGTAATAGTACTATAATTCTTTTAAATTAATTTCTTTTTAAGAAATTTAGTATATATATTAGTTTGTTTCATTAAATAAGTCTATTATTATTAATATACTATATTAAGTTAGTTGGTAAACAATTAGTTTCTAATTTTTACTTAATTTTCTATTCTTAATTATTTTTAATTATAGTAACTATTATAAGCTTTATATAAGTATATTTTAATAATTTATTTAACTTTTATTTTAAAACTACGTTTTAAACTAGTTTTGTTTTATATACATAGTTATGTTATTAGCTAAAAGTATTTTCTACCCTATTATATATCTTTTTATAAAGTATTCTAAAATTAAAAGCTATAAAAACCTTTACTTATTATATTTATTATTAACTTAACTTTTTTGTTATAGTAAAACTTGTAAGATTTTTATAGTTAAAATAAACTACTACTTAGTATTATAACTTCTTAAAATAGGTTTTTTATTTTTTAAATACTAAAACTACTATAAGTAGTTTTTTATTATAAATATTACAATTTAATTTAGCTTTACTAAACTTCTTTAATATATAGTTAACTAAATATAAGTATTTATTACTATATATTTAACTATATATTACTTTATATATATAATTTAATGTATTAGTTTCTAAAATAATTAGTAATTTTAAATTAAACATTTTAAGTATTAGTACTTTTTTAAAAAAAATTTTAAGTTTCTAAAATACTTATTTCTAAAGTTTATTTTATTTAAATTTAATATTTTTACGTGTAATTTTTATAAGTAGTATTGTAATTTTTAAATAACTTTTTATAAATTTTTAATAAAAATTTGCAAATTTAAATTTAAATTTAAATTTTTAACTAATATTAAATATAGCTAATTTATGATATTTTGGCTTTATTAAATTTTATAGTTATTTCTTTTTATAAAATAATAAATTTAAGAAAGTTTATACTTAGTTTATAAAAATAGTATTTTTCTAATTATATAAGTAGGTTACACTTTTTTAGTTTTTAAAATACTTTTTTAACGTATTTTTTATAGTCTTTTAATAATTTTTTTAAGTAAATAAAAACGTTGTTTAAATAAGCTAGTATAAATATATTTAAGTATTTATATAATATATAGTTTATTATTACTTAAAATATAGCTAGAACGTTAATTAACTTAAAGAATATAATAAGATATTTAAATAGTTTAAATTTTATTTTAAAAACTATTAACTATTTATACTCTTTCTTAATTTTTAATTTATAGTATTTTTTATAAATATTAAATAAGCTAAATTATTATACGCTTTAGAGTTAATTTATAAGTTCTTAAATTAATAATAGTAAGTAATAATTTTTTATTATTATATTATTAAGTTATTTAAAATCTATACATAATTATAATTTTCTATTTTTCTTTAATATAAATAGTATAGAAAATGTTATTAAACTCTTATTTACTTATATATAACTTTTGTTAAGTTTGTATTTAAATATTTTTTAGGTTCTTTTTTATTATTTTAGTTAGGTTTATATATTTAGCTTAGCTTTAATTTTACTTTTTTTTAGAGTAATATTTAGTAAATTTTCTTTTAGTTTTTCTTTAAATAACTTCTTAAATTCTTAATATTTTTTTAAAAATAGTAAAACTAGCTATTTTCTATATTAAATATAATGTTTTAATTTATAAAACTTTAATATTTTTTAGTTTTTATTTTTATAAACACTTTCTTTTACTTAAAGAAATACGTTTAATTATTAAAGTTATTTTCTTTTAATTTTACAAGATTTAAGTTAGTATAACTTTATATATTAGTTATTAATTTAAAATTATTTCTTTTTTTTTTAATTAATAATTAAATTCTATTTAGTAAGTTAGTTTTATTTCAGAATTATATTTTTTTTTTACTTATATTAGTAATTATATTATAGCAGTTATTTTTATAACCTACTACTTTTATAAATACTATTTTAGTTTTTAAGTTAATTTTTTTTTAAAGTTTATAATACTATTATTTACTTACTATAACTTTACTAGCTTATTTATAATTTTATATGGTATAGGATAGTTATATACTTATTTATTTAGAATTAGTATTTTATTTACCTTACTATTTATAAGTATAAATAGCTTTTTTTTATAAATATATACCTTTTAATACAATCTTTACCTATTAAAAAAATATTTTAATATTTAGGTACTTTTAATAACTTTTCTATCTTTTTATTACTTTTAAAAGTAAGATTTTTTACTTTTTTAGTTTTATTAGCTGTATTAATAATTATAGCTAGTAGTTAAAAGCTATTTAAAATTTTTAATTACTACTTAAAGTATATTTAAAAGTAAACTTATTTTATTATTATTTTATTTATATATAAATTAAATACTTTAATAAATTATATTAATATTATAATTTTTACTATATACATTTTTTATTTATTTTCTATAGTTAGAATATTTTTATTTTAAAAAACATTTATTATAAAATAAAAGTTTATAGCTTATATTACTTATATTTTATTTTATAAGTTTTTATTACTTTTAATAAAATTTATATTTTATATAGTACTAAGTTTAATTTATTACTTAATATTTATTTTTTTTATAATTTAAGTTTAGTATTAACAAGCTTACTTATGATAATATTAATATTTTCTAGTTTTTATTACTTTACTATTTAGTAAAGTATTTATTTTTATTAAGTTATATAGTATACTACTTTTATTTATAATCTTTTTTTAAATAATATTTAAAACTACATAACTAATATTTTTTATATTTTAGTTATTTTTTATTACTATAAACTTTAACTATAATATTAGTAAAGTGTTTTTTTTACTAATATTTATTTATTAGCTTATTTAGATTCTAGTTTAATTACTTCAAATTCTAATACTAATAGTATATTTAATATTATTATATTAAAAAGTACTTTTAACTCTTTTTTATATAATTAATTTTTTTTAACTTATTTTTAAAAACTATAACTTTTTTTTATAGTAAATATATTATATTATTTATGTTTTACATTTAATAAACTTTATTTACACTTATTTATTTTATTTTTTTAAGTAATATTCTAGTATTTAACTAAATAGTATTTTTTCTAAATATTAGCTTAATTTATAAATTCAACATATATTTTATTATACTTAAGCTTTTATTACAGTAAATATTAAGTTACTTATAATTATAAAATAATTACTTCTAATTACAAATTGCTTTTTTTTTAAGTTTTAAAATAATTACTTCTAGTTTCTAGCTCCTTTAATAATAGTTTAGAAATAACAATTTTTTATAAAAAGTAGTTTTTTATTTTTCTATTTATAATATTATATTATTTTCTTACTCCTTTTAAATAATTATATTATACTTATTTTAATTATTCTCTAAAATTAAAAGTATTACCTAATACTTTATTATATAGTTAAGTTTAAAGTATTAAAATACTTTGTATATTTAACATTAGTTTTAACTAATTTTTAGTTAAATGTTTTATTTTATAAGTTCTTTTAACTTAATATATAATATAGTAACTTTATGTTCTTTTAGGTTTATTAGAAATTTTTATATAAAGTATTTTACTTTATTATATTTTAAGTAGACTTTTTATTCTAACTAAGTTTTTTATTTTAGTATTATTTATTATAACTTAATAGGCTTTAGCTTTTTACCTTTTATTTATACTTTCTTAATATTTATATTTATAGAGGTTTAGTAATATACCTACTTTAAATTCTTTTTACGTTTTCAAGAAATAATAACATTGTTTTCTTTTTTTAATTTTATTTATATTATTTATTATTAGTTTAAATAGCCTTTATTATTATTTCTAATAATTTATTTAGTTTTTTCTTTTTAAATATCTTATTTTTAACTTTATTTTTAAGGTTTTAGTAATAGTATTTTAATTAATAGCTTATTATTTCAATTAATTTTTAACTAAAGTTACTTGAACTCTACTATATATTTAGCTACTAATTTTGTTTGTGTAAAAGCTCTAAGTTTTTTAACTATTATAAGCTTTTTATTAACTTCTTTAAATACTATATTAATTTTTTTAGAAAATACTTAATAGTTAATAAAAACTTGCTATATTTTATTACTATAGTTTTTTAGTTTATTACTTTCTTAGTTTAAGTTACTTATTTTAAGGTAATTTTTAGCTAAAAATTAAAACTATTTTATAACTTTATTTTTTATATTTATGCTAGTAGTAAGAATTTAATTCTACTTAATTATAAATATTTATTACTATTATAAAGCTATATAGCTTTTTATATATTTTATTATATTACTTTAGTAGTTAAGTTTTAACTAACTTATTAAAGTTAATATAGCAAAAATGTACAATACATAATACTATAAACTTATAAAGTTATATAAAAGTTAATTATTTTTACTAGCTATAAAAGTAGGGAAAAATATTCTTTATTTACTAACTAACATAATTACGTAATACTTGTACTATTTTATAATATTATATAATAACAATTTTATGTATAATACCTTTAGCTTATATTTATAATATATTCTTACTTTTTAAACTTTTTATATTTTTGTGAAAATATATTGCCTAAAGAATTAAAATTAAAAAAAAAATTATTAGCACTTTTATAAAGCATTTATTATAGTAATAAAAAATATAATAAAATGTTTATTTAAGTTTTATATAAAGTAAGCTAAATATATATATTTAAGTAAAAGTATTTAATTTAAATAGAAAAGTCTTATATATATAGTTTTTTTATTTTCTTTTAATTTTCTAGTTAAAGTAAGCTTGTTATGAAATATAAGTACTATTTATATAAAACTATTAATATATACTATAATATTATTTTATTTAATAACTTTTTAATTATATGAAATTGTTTATTATTATTTTTAAAGTATATAGCTAGTTTTTAGTATTTTTACATAGTACTACTATATATTCTTTTTTATTACTTATTTATATTTTATACTACTTGAGCTAAAAAGTCTAGTATTAGCTAGTTAAAAAACTAGTATTATTTTAATTAAATTATTAAATTTATTATCTTTAAAATTACTTTTATGTTTTAGTTTTTATGTTTTTTTTATTTAAATTATACTTTTCTAGCAAGTTTATTTATAATTACTTTATTTATTTATTATTTAAGTTCTAAATTTATTTTTACATTTATTATACAGTTTTATGTACTTATTACTATTTAGTACTTAACTTAGTAAAATATTTTTAAACTTAATAATTTTTTTTCTTTTAATTTTTATTATTATTATTTTATTTACTTTACTAGCTTTTTTTTAAATTATAACTAGCAAGTTTAGTATTATTATTATTAGTATTAAATAAATTATTATATTTTATATTATAGAAATAATTAATTTAAAAGTTTATATTAAACACGTTTTTTTAACTATGTAAAAATTTAAGTTAGTAAGTTTTACTTTATTCTTTTTATTACTTATACTATTTTTTAGTTTTTTAAATTTCTTTTTATATAATTCTACTTTATTAACTTTAAGAGTTTATTATTACTTAACTTTTTTTTTAATTAAATGTATTTGTATTACTTAGCTAACATTACTTATATAAAGCTAATTATTTTTTAAAATAAAAATATACTCTTATTAGTATTTTATAGTTAGTAGACTTTTTATATATATTATTTAATTTATAATATACTTACTTTTTTAAATAAAAAACTCTACATATATATTTTATATATAGGTTATTTAATAAGAAATTATTACTAATTATTTTAATAATTTTTTATAAAGCTATATTAGTATATATTTTAAACATATTATATTTACTTTATTATAATAGTTTAGTAGCTAGTAAAATTCTTAATTTTACTATATTATTTTGTTTAACTTGTATATTTTACTAGATTATAATAAATAAAATTGCTAGTTTTACTTAGTTATTTACTACTTTCTTTTTTTAATAACTACTAACTTAATTCTAAATTTAATTAAAGTACTTAATAAAAATAGTAAATACTACTTTATTTATATTAGTTATGTACTCGTAACTTTATATAAAAAGTATAAGTAAATTAGCTATTAAGTTCTTATAAATTTAGTATTAAGTAATTAGCTTTATTTTACTATAATTTATTAGGTACGTAAATAGGCTTTCTATATATACTAGTATTAGTTATTTAATAATTACCAGTATAATTTATTTCTTATTATTTATATATTAATTTTTTTTATTAAGTTCTATTTTTTAATTACGAGTTATAATATAAAGCTATAGCTTATATTTCTTTTAAAATAAGCTCTTAGTATTCTTGTTTTTAATATTTTATATCTATATTTTTTAACTAGGTATAATAACTATAAATAATTCTACACTATTTTTATATAAAGTATTAATGTTTTGTTTACTTTTTATAGTTAGTACTATTTTCTTACAATTGTTAATATTTAGAAATTTGTTATTATTATTATTATTATTATTATTATTATTATTATTATTATTATTATTATTATTATTATTATTATTATTATTATTATTATTATTATTATTATT